>JALXFT010004878.1:0-60001 GCA_023376895.1 Aspiorhynchus laticeps
GCAGTCTTTTACAAAGTGCGGCAATGGTGTCTAGAGAAACTTCTTGGCGAAAACCCTGAACCATTTCACTTGTTTGTTACTGGTGGAGCAGGCACAGGGAAAAGCCATTTAATCAAAGCGATATACTATGAATCGTCCAGACTTTTATCTCAGCTGTCTGAAAACCCTGATGATAGAAGTGTGATTTTAACTGCATCAACAGGAGTCGCTGCCTACCAAATTGGTGCTTGTACAGTCCATAACAGTCTTTCCATAGGTGCTAATGTCAAACTGCCATATCAGCCACTAAGCGATGACAAAATCAATTCACTGCGTGTTAAAATGGGAGGTTTGCAGATTCTGATCATCGATGAGGTGTCCATGGTTAACCATCACCTTTTGTCATATGTTCATGGGAGATTGAGACAAATTAAGCAAACTGGTGACTACTCCATTTTTGGAAGAGTCAGTTTGGTCTGCGTTGGCGATTTTTACCAGCTTCCGCCTGTCAAGGGAAATCCTCTGTATGTTGATCCAAAAGGAGTGAATCTTTGGGATAACAACTTTGAAATTGCCGAACTAACACAAGTTGTCAGGCAACAAGATGCATCTTTTGCTGAAATGTTAAATCGTCTTCGAGTTCATAAAAAGAAGGAAACTCTAAGCCCAAGCGACATTAATATGTCGAAGCAACATGAAACGGGTGAAGAATGTGATGCTATTCATATATTTCCTACAAATGCTCAGGTTGATGAATACAACATTCAGAAACTCCATGAGCTTTGTCCTGAGGCAATCAGTATTCGAGCTAGAGACTTTGTGAGAAATCCAGAAACTGGAAGAATAGAACCAAAAGTTGGATTTCATGCAAAAGTTTTCAACACATGTTTGGACAAATGTGTTTCCTTGGGTGTTGGAGCGAGAGTAATGCTGAAGAAAAATATTGATGTTTCTGATGGACTTGTCAATGGAGCCTTTGGCACAGTTGTCCACATAAGCAAAACTCAAAAACTTGATGATGATGGTGACTTCCCATCAGCTATTCATGTAGAATTTGATAATCCAAATGTTGGTAAAATTCAGAGATTGAAGCAACGACAGAAATATTCCCCAAATTCTACTGTTATTGAAGTGGAAGAAGATCAAGTTACAAACGATGGTGGTTTAAGACGTCAGTTTCCACTTAAATTGGCATGGGCATGCACCGTTCACAAAGTGCAAGGACTCACAGTAGATAAAGCGGTCATTTCACTTGACAAGGTATTTTGTCCGGGACAAGCATATGTTGCACTGAGTCGTGTGAGAACCCTCGATGGACTAATAATTAATAACTTCAAAGAGTCTGTCATATACTGTAATGAGAAAATTGAGTCTGCTATGAAAAACATGCTCCGACTTACTTTAGAAAATCACAGTTTCATAAAGACGCCTGGTATGTTTACAATTGCTCTTCATAATGTACAAAGTCTTCGAGCTCATGTTCAAGATCTTCAAGTTCACGGACAGCTAATGAATGCAGATTGTATCTGTTTAACTGAAACGTGGCTAAAAGTTGATGACAAAGTACAGATACCAGGATTTGTTTTTAAGAACAATCCAAGAGCTAAGTGTTATGACAACAGCACTCCACTTTTCACTGATTTAAAACAACAAAGAGGAGGTGGAGTCAGAGTATTCTGTTGTGAAAGTATTAATTTCAATGTCATCATTCCAGAACCTTGCAACTTGGAATGTCTATACTTTGCAGTTCCACACATCAGTTTGAATGCTGCTTTGCTGTACAGGCCTAATTCATATCCACTTGACATGTTTCGACAAAATATTTTGCATGTTATTGATGAGCTGGAGAAACATTCAGGAAAGAAAGTAATTATGGGAGACTTCAATGAGGACATCTTGACATCATCTACAATTGGAACATTAATGGAACTACATGGATACAGTCAACATGTGCAACAACCTACAACTGAGAAAGGTACGCTGATAGACCATGTCTATGTTAAAGATGCAGAAAATGTTTCAGTTGAAATTGTGCAAACATACTACAGTTATCATCAAGCGGTACTTATTTCACTGAGCTAATAATTCATATGGCATGGCATGTACTGAAATCAGTATAACTGCATTATCTTTTCTTTTCTGTGCCCTTACTGTGCAATGTTCATTCTGAGCTTCCAACTGGAGAACAAGTGTACAACTGGATAAGGTTTGTTCTTAGACTATCTATATCTATATGAATAACTCTTATAATGATCCATCAGTTGAATCTATACAGATGTTCTATGTTATCAATGAAGGTCTATCTGAAGGTAATCCATTTTATTTATGGAACACACTGAAATAAAATAATAGTATCACTGTATTGTCTGTTTTGTTTTTGTGTCCAAACCATGTGAACACTATCCTGAGATTCCAAGATCCACAGAGTCCGGTGAATCCAGCCTCAAATTCAAACCAGTGATCATCGTTCACAATCCTACATCTCCCATAATTCTTTCTTAAGCTAATAAGCTTCATCCAGCCAAGGTAATTGTAGTATTTAATTTGTATTCAGCTTTATGCTTGGATTGTTTTTTAACTCTTTAATTTTATTTTTAAGAATTTTTTTTAATTGTAGTTTTTAACTGACTTCAAGTATATTACATTACTAAAGTATTTTGTTATTAATCTAATTTCAGTCATATCTTAAGCCATCCAAAAAATACTGGATGCTTCCCAACATCATAGGAAGCATCCACAAAGACTGCCTGCATCCATCCAATTATCTCCTAATACCACAATTAAGTTAATTGAACAACGTAAAGGTCAAGATTTACTAATCCACAAAGGTAAGTTGACTCAGGTGTGCCTGGTTACATAAAGATTTTTTGTTTGAAATATAATAAACTGTTAAAGGCATTGTTAAATTACTTATCTATATGCAAGTAACCACATGCACAGTTTCACTACTAACAATACATTTTCAGATTTATGCATCAACTCAATATCTACTGTCAACTACTCTCAAAAGGTGAGCGTACAGATGGTGTCTACGTTAGTTGCTAAATGTTTTTGCAGTGTAAACACTATCAAGCAGTTAATGTTTCATGAATGTATTTTCAGATTTCTTCAATACGCTACACTTGTAACTTCCTCATCCATTATATGATTCTCTGCTCCACAAACTGTTTTTATGAAGAAGCACACAACCGATAAAAAGGTAAATTTAATTGTATAATGTCTGCAAATCTTGAATTGACTCATTTCTTCAAGCACCGTTTCACCTACTAACGATACATTTTCAGGTTTGTGCATCAAAAGTCAATATCTACTGTCCTTATCCATTATATGATTCTCTGCTCCACGAACTGTTTTTATGAAGAAGCACACAACCGATAAAAAGGTAAATTTAATTGTATAATGTCTGCAAATCTTGAATTGACTCATTTCTTCAAGCATCGTTTCACCTACTAACGATACATTTTCAGGTTTGTGCATCAAAACTCAATATCTACTGTCCACTACTCTCAAAAGGTGAGCGTACAGACGGTGTCTACATTAGTTGCTAAATGTTTTTGATGTGTAAACACTATCAAGCAGTTAATGTTTCATGAATGTATTTTCAGATCTCTTCAATACGCTACACTTGTAACTTCCTCATCCATTGTACGATTCTCTGCTCCACAAACTGTTTTTATAAAGAAGCACACAACCGATAAAAAGGTAAATTTAATTGTATAATGTCTGCAAATCTTGAATTGACTCATTTCTTCAAGCACCGTTTCACCTACTAACGATACATTTTCAGGTTTGTGCATCAAAAGTCAATATCTACTGTCCTTATCCATTATATGATTCTCTGCTCCACGAACTGTTTTTATAAAGAAGCACACAACCGATAAAAAGGTAAATTTAATTGTATAATGTCTGCAAATCTTGAATTGACTCATTTCTTCAAGCATCGTTTCACCTACCCAGCAGGCACCGGACGTCAATATAACGTCAGATTGACGTTGGACCCCAACGTCGGAGAGACGTTTTTTGGTTGAAAATGAAAATCGGGTTGACGACAGAACCCAACGTCATATTGACGTCATAACCCAACGTCAGGTTGATGTCAGAACCCAACGTCAGTTTGATGTCAGAACCCAATGTCAGTTTGATGTCAGAACCCAACGTCAGATTGATGTCAGAACCCAACGTCAGATTGATGTCAGAACCCAACGTCAGATTGACGTCAATCTCCAACGTTGGACAGACGTTGTATTTTGGTTGAAAATGAAAATCGGGTTGACGTCAGAACCCAACGTAAGATTGACGTCAATCTCCAACGTTGGACAGACGTTGTATTTTGGTTGAAAATGAAAATCGGGTTGACGTCAGAACCCAACGTCAGATTGACGTCAATCTCCAACGTTGGACAGACGTTGTATTTTGGTTGAAAATGAAAATCGTATTGACGTCAGAACCCAACGTCAGATTGACGTCAATCTCCAACGTTGGATAGACGTTGTATTTTGGTTGAAAATGAAAATCGGGTTGACGTCAGAACCCAACGTTAGATTGACGTCAATCTCCAACGTTGGACAGACGTTGTATTTTGGTTGAAAATGAAAATCAGGTTGACGTCAGAACCCAGCGTCAGATTGACGTCAATCTCCAACGTTGGACAGACGTTGTATTTTGGTTGAAAATGAAAATCGGGTTGACGTCAGAACCCAACGTAAGATTGACGTCAAACTCCAACGTTGGACAGACGTTGTATTTTGGTTGAAAATGAAAATCGGGTTGACGTCAGAACCCAACGTCAGATTGACGTCAATCTCCAACGTTGGACAGACGTTGTATTTTGGTTGAAAATGAAAATCGGATTGACGTCAGAACCCAACGTCAGATTGACGTCAATCTCCAACGTTGGATAGACGTTGTATTTTGGTTGAAAATGAAAATCGGGTTGACGTCAGAACCCAACGTTAGATTGACGTCAATCTCCAACATTGGACAGACGTTGTATTTTGGTTGAAAATGAAAATCGGGTTGACGTCAGAACCCAGCGTCAGATTGACGTCAATCTCCAACGTTGGACAGACGTTGTATTTTGGTTGAAAATGAAAATCGGGTTGACGTCAGAACCCAACGTAAGATTGACGTCAAACTCCAACGTTGGACAGACATTGTATTTTGGTTGAAAATGAAAATCGGGTTGACGTCAGAACCCAACGTCAGATTGACGTCAATCTCCAACGTTGGACAGACGTTGTATTTTGGTTGAAAATGAAAATCGGGTTGACGTCAGAACCCAACGTCAGATTGACATCAGAACCCATCGTCAATTTGACGTCAATCTCCAGTGTTGGACAGACGTTGCATTTTGGTTGAAAATGAAAATCGGGTTGACTTCAGAACCCAAAGTTAAATTGATTTCAATCTCCAACATTGTACAGACATTGCATTACATCCCTATTGAAAATGGCCATTACCACATTTGTCATCAACCTGTGAATACAAAAGAAAGAGGAGTTAAATGTCCAAATAATTACTTATACATAACACATTATGAACCTCTTGTTATAGTTTGTGTTAGGTTTGTCATATCTAATGTAGATGTCACATTGGTTCTACTGTGGTGCTAGATGGAAGATCATGGGCTCACCCAAACTGCTATGTTTTTATCTTCTGGAGACAAAACTGATATTGCGCAATTTCAAAACCTAAAACCTTCCCCGTTAATGCTAAAAGGCAGTGAGGTTGAGAACAGAAAAATCTCTAAACATTTACTTGGGTCTGTTGCATGTACACAAAAGTGAGAGAACAAACAACTGACTGAGCAATTTATGACTATTATATGGTACCAAAAGCAATGTTTTGGGATATTTCACACTATGAGTCATAATTTTGCAAGTTGGCAATATTAGAACATATTTGCAAACAGGGCTTGACATTAACATAGAATCGTCCCGTATTTAAGGCATATGAATGGTATTCAACATTACATCAACATGAGCATGGTTTGTCCCATTTTTTTATTTACTTCAGTTTTATGGTTTTTGTTTGGCAGCCGCTACTGCCAGTCATTTGACCGTTTCTTTATTTTTTAACAGGGTAAAACTGTTATTTTATGGATTTTTCTTAGATTATTAGTAACAAATTAAATAAAGTGATATCACTAAACAGTGAACAGAGGAACACTGTCCTTTAACAGATTTTTCCTACATTATTATGATCAAACGCATTCAATAAAGTGCTAAAAGTAAAACACTAGCCTAAAAGTTCTGCAGAGAAAAACTTATTTTACAGGTTTAAAAAAAATCAAAATAATAATTGTTAAAGAATGCTCACGATTGTAAATTAAAAGTTTTATTTTGAAAGACAAAATACAAAGTCTATACATATACTGTACAAAACTGAAAATGTAATCATTCGGTTTTTGAAGAAAAACAGTGCAAATTTTAAAGGAAATACATTTCAAATACATTTCAACATTTAAAATAGTGTACCAATTAACAGAACAGTTTGATGAGAAGTTAATGAGTTGAATTAAATATTCTCAACAGAAGAAATACAAAACATGTACAAGACTGTCACTGTTTCAAATGACTATTAATTCTAAAGGCTGGAATACACTGCATGACTTAAAATCTGAACAGATTTTTAAAACACTAGGCATCATACATACAGTATCTCACAGAAGTGAGTACACCCCTCACATTTTTGTAAATATTTTATTATATCTTTTCATGTGACAACACTGAAGAAATTACACTTTGCTACAATGTAATGTAGTGAGTGTACAGCTTGTATAACAGTGTACATTTTCTGTCCCCTCAAAATAACTCAACACACAGCCATTAATGTCTAAACCGCTGGCCACAAAAGTGAGTACACCCCTAAGTGAAAATGTCCAAATTGGGCCCAATTAGCCATTTTCTCTCCCCGGTGTCATGTGACTCGTTAGTGTTACAAGGTCTCAGGTGTGAATGGGGAGCAGGTGTGTTAAATTTGGTGTTATCGCTCTCACTCTCTCATTCTGGTCACTGGAAGTTCAACATGGCACCTCATGGCAAAGAACTCTCTGAGGATCTGAAAAAAAGAATTGTTGCTCTACATAAAGATGGCGTAGACTATATGAAGATTGCCAAGACCCTGAAACTGAGCTGCAGCACGGTGGCCAAGACATAACCCAGGGAACGAAACAACATAAGAATGATGCATTTTGGACAACATTTTCAAAAGTTATAAGCATTTTTGTTTATCTCTGGAACACTAGGTGGCGCTGTCTTCAAACTTCCGGGGTACCTCCGGGACATGATGTTGATGATCCCTACCGATTTTTGTACCGATATGTCAAATGGTTCAGAAGATATTGCAATTCATGACAAATTTCAAAATGGCGGACACGTGGTTCAGCCAATCCTGTCAAAATGGACATCCTCCAATTCGGCATGACCCAAGCAATCCACAGAGACCAAGAACATAATTTTCTGAAGAACTGTTCAAAAGTTATAAGCTAAAATGTGAATTTTTGGTATCTCACCACCCATAGGTGGCGCTGTTCCCAACTTTGGCATGGGCCCTCAGATCATGGTGTTGATGAAGCGTACCAAGTTTAGTTTCGATTGATCAAAGTTTGGCTGAGATACAGCCTCTGAACCAATTTGGGTCAACCTCGTTAACTTCACAACATCATAACTTTTGAACAAACATTAATAAAAAAAATCTGTTCAGTCATTTCTGTGCGGCTCAGTCCAAAGATCATCTGAGCCAATGTTGGGAAGAATTGGATCAATTTTGAAGGAGGAGTAGCGAATAGACAGAATACTGTACTTTTCAAAATGGCCGCTACTGTAATGTATGGAGTCTTAATGTAAGCTATTGAATGTGATCAGCATCAAGAGAGCAATCGGGTGTACTAAGTTTCATTCTTCTACAATTAGGGGTTCAGGAGTTATTACCATTTTAATGTTGAGTTTTTGAACTGGTGGTGGCGCTATAGAGTTGGTTCTAGAGCCTCCAAAGTTGGTCAGATCTGTATTCATGGTGTCACGACCGGCTCGCAAGCCGTGACAAAGAAGGAAACAACACGTTGGAACATGGTAAACTAAAGGAATTACATTTATTAAAGTAAGATTAAATTAGGAAAACGGGACAAAAACAGCATGAGGAAGGAAGACGAGCCCCATCACAACTGAAGGGAACTGCATAAATCTGCCGGCATCAGCTCCAACACAGGTGTAAGTCCTCAGCCATAATGACGTCACTCACCCTAATTCCATCCTGCAAAACAAACAAAGAAAAAACAAGCAACCAACCAATATGGGACATACTGGGTTCATAACACCCTCCCCCATAGAAAAGGGTGTCCATTTATGAAACCCAACCTAACCCTTCACCCGATAACCCCCCATACACTGGAAAGCACCCATCACTCTGTCATACTCCCAATATCCTCAGCAACTACGGGCCCTGTAGAAGCAATTTAAGAGAATTAAAGAAGTAAAACAAAACATGGACAAGTACACAGCTAAGAGGAGTAAGGAACTCTAGACAATGCGTCTGCCACCACATTGTCAGTCCCTTTGATATGTCGGATATCAAGGGAATATGACTGCAGAAAGAGGCACCAACGAGTCAATCGCTGGTTTGGGCACCTCAAAGAGTGTAAATAAATGAGCGGATTATGGTCTGTATACACGACCAAAGGGTCCGACACAGATCCCACATACACCTCGAAATATTGCAGGGCCCAAATCAAAGCTAATGCCTCCTTCTCAATCACTGAATAATTTAACTGATAAGAAGAAAACTTTTTAGAAAAATAGCTAACCGGACGGTGAATGCCTGCATCACCAGCCTGTAACAATACAGCTCCCGCACCCACGTTGCTAGAATCTACACATAAGCTAAAAGGGCGATCAAATTGGGGAGCTGCTAACACAGGAGCAGAAACGAGCAATGATTTAGCTGCCTCAAAGGCTTCCTGACAGACAGAAGTCCAAACAAAAGCTGCTTTCGCTTTCAGCAAATCAGTGAGTGGGGCTACCACGGTAGAAAAGTTCCTGCAAAACCCCCGATAATAACCCACTAACCCCAAAAAACGCATCAACTCCTTCATTGTAGGAGAAGGAAATTGATCAATGGCCTCAACCTTGGCCCGAACTGGCCGCACACAGCCCTGTCCAACGACCTTACCCAAGTAAGTCACGGTGGCCTTGGCAAACTCACATTTAGCTAAATTTACCGTCAGACCAGCCTCTCCAAAATGAGAAAACAGGTCTGCAATACGACTCAAATGCTGGTCCCATGAATCACTGAAAACTACCACATCATCTAAATAAACCGCGACTCCCTCCAACCCAAAAGCAACCCTATTCATAAGTCGCTGAAAGGTTGCAGGAACATTTCTGAGGCCAAAACTCATGACATTATAAGAGAATAACCCTTCAGATGTAATGAAGGCAGAAATCTCTTGGGCTCTTTGGGTCAACGGAACCTGCCAATAGCCCTTAAGCAGATCGAATTTACTAACAAATTTCGCTGACCCAACTCGATCAACACAATCCTCAATACGAGGGAGTGGAAAGGAGTCTGGCTTAGTTACTTTATTTATTTTCCGATAGTCGGTACAAAAACGGTAGGTTCCATCAGACTTATTTACAAGCAAGCAGGGGGAGGCCCAGCTAGAAAATGAAGGCCGTGCAATGTCGTTATCCAGCATAAATTGAACTTCAGCTTTAAGATGCAGGAATTTATTTGGGGACACCCGATAAAAATGTTGGCGAATAGGCTCAGCATCCCCAACATCAATATCGTGCTCCAACCAGTGCGTACGTGAAGGTACATCTCCAAATAAAGAGACATGATTGTTAATAAGAGCAATCAAGTCAGCACATTTACTCTCTGGCAAATGGGCAAACATTTTATGCAAATTTTTAAAAGTCTCTGAATTTTTAAGACGTCCCAACAATACCGTATCCTCTGGAAAAGACACTCCATCAATTTCTTCCTCCAAAGGAACAGGTGAAGTACTCTCAACTACTAATACAAGCTGAACCTCAGCCTTGGCGTCTAACGGTTTGTGAGAACGGCAATAATAGGGCTTCAGCAAATTAATGTGACACAACTGTGTAGACTTCCGTCTATCTGGGGTGGCAATTAGATAGTTTAACTCAGTAATTTGCTTTACCACCACAAAAGGACCTGTATACTGAGCTTGAAATGGTGAGCCCTCCACAGGTAACAAAGCCAACACTTGATCGCCGGGCATCAATTGTCGTTTTTCAGTTCGCCGATCATACAGTGATTTCATATGCCTTTGTGAAAAACACAGTTGTTCTTTTGCCATTTTACCTGCTTCATACAACCTACGCTTAAAGTCATTTACATAACTTATTAAATTTTTAGGTGGTGTACTTTCAGTCCAGTTATCACGGAGCACAGCCAGTGGGCCCCGAACAGTATGCCCAAACACCAAATCATTGGGACTGAACCCAGTACTTTCTTGACATACCTCACGTGCTGACAACATCAACCACGGCAATCCCTCCTCCCAATCACCCTCCATCTCCGTACTATACGCACGCAGTAAGGACTTAAGCATCTGATGGAAACGCTCCAAAAACCCCTGGCTTTGGGCGTGATAAGCACTAGCTTTATTGTGCTTAATGTGCAGTAGCTTCAAGACCTGAGAAAACAAGTGAGAGGTAAAATTAGAACCTTGATCACTCTGCACAATTTTTGGAATGCCAAAAACGGAAATGAACTGTGTCAGGGCTTTCACCACTGATTTTGCAGTGATCGTACGGAGGGGATAGGCCGCAGGGTACCGAGTCGATGTACACATAACAGTGAGCAAATAAATACTACCTGATTTTGATCTAGGCAACGGGCCTACACAATCAACAATCAGATGCTCAAACGGTGAACTGACAGCAGGAATAGGAAACAATGGAGCAGGTTTGATCTTTTGATTTGGTTTGCCTGTTAGTTGACAAGTATGACATGTCTTGATATACTTTGACACATCCTTCTTCAATTTTGGACAAAAAAAATGACGAAAAATTCGGTCATAGATTTTTTTAACACCTACATGGCCTGCAAGTTTATCATGAGAAATCTTCAACACAAGTGACCGATACTTTTCTGGCACTACCACTTGCATTATAGGATCACCAGCAAAGTCATTACCATGTGGAATCCACTTCCTTACCAACATTCCATCCTGCAAAAAATAACCATGAGCAACATGTCTAATTTCATCAGATGATATCACACCCTCAAAAAGTTTGTAGAGAGAAGAATCAAGTTGCTGCTCCTGTATCAGTTCTGAAAGGGAAACAGAAAAATCATCAGGCAAGGAAAATGTTGGTCTAACTACACCTGGATCAGAGGATAACTTTGGTTGTGCAGAGATCATAGATCGAGTTACAGCACATGCTGTAAATACCTCAGGAAAATTCTTATTACTCTCATCAGGACTAGGGAGAGGAAAAGATGAGACTACAGGAGGTGAAAAAATATCAGGCCAAACCCTGCCTCCTGCCAAATTATTTCCCATTATTATATCCACACCCTCTACTGGCAAAGAGGGACGCACACCAACCACCACCTCTCCACTCACAAGTTGAGATGATAAAATGATTTTGTGTAAAGGGACAGACAAGACATTTAACCCAATTCCTTTAATAAGCACACTAGTACCAGTGTCGCTCAAAAATGAAAATGGCAACACATCCTGCAAAATGAAAGACTCAGATGCTCCCGTGTCCCTTAAGATTGTCACTGGCACTTTTGTCTCTTTACCAACAAATGACACATGCCCATAGGAAATAAAAGGCGCGTAATCTCCATCTTTTATGGAATTCACTGCTGTGGGAAATCCTTCCTCAGACAAGTTAATAGGATCTAACACGGGTGCCACAAGGACAGCTGGTTTAACACGAGGAGCCTTTCCCCCTCTACTCTTAGATTTTAGTACAGGGCACTCATTTTTCCAGTGGCCTTTACCACGACAGTAATTACAGATCAGAGATGAATTTCTAGGTGTATGATCTATTTTATCCTCAAACAATTCATCCCTTTTCCGAAACTCAAAACTACTCTTATGTGTCAAAACATAATCATCAGCTAACTCAGCAGCTTTAGCAGCTGTATCAGCTTTCTGCTCATTTATATATGTTGCAATACGAGCAGGAACAGAGTTCTTAAACTGTTCAAGTACAATTAAGTTACTCAACTCTTCAAATGTAGTAACCTCAGATGCCATACACCAGCGATTAAATGCAGTAGTGAGCTCTCTAGCAAACTCAACATGAGCCTCATTAACTCCCCTGGACAAAGTTCTAAATTTCTGTCGGTATGCTTCCGGTACTAACTCATACGCTTTTAAAACTGCAGCCTTAACAATATCATACTCTTTACAGTCTGACAGTGAAAGCGCAGAATAAACTTCTTGAGCCCTGCCAGTGAGCACACATTGTAAAAGCAGTGTACGTTCTTTACTAGGCCCAAGCTCTTGCCTCTGCTATCCGCTCAAACAATACAAAAAAGGTATCTGGATCTCTCTCATTAAATTTAGGAACTAAACGCAAATTACCAGCAGTGTCAAACCTTTGAGAAGCACCCTGAAAAACATCAGCTGAGCCGTTATTTAGTCCGCCTTCTCTTATTATGTCCAAACGGTATTTATGCAGCTCAATATTTGTCTGTTCATTTCTAGTTTTTTCATGCTCTACTTCCAATTTCACACGCTCCTGCTCAATCTGTAACAACATTAACCGTTCCTGTTGCTGAAAAGTTAAAGAGCTAACCTGAGGTTTAAGTTGACCGGCAGTAGCTGGCATTTCAACCAATATAGACTCTTCTATCAGTTTTGTTTTAAGTGTTTCTCTAACTGTACTATCCTTTACCCTCCTATCTCCAATTTCAATTCCATAATGATCCGCAATTCTAAATAATTGATCTTTTGTACACGAATCAAGCACAGCCTCGGAAGGAGAACTAATAAAATCTTCAACTAGATTAGACATGCTTCCACCTTAAATATATGTTACAAATGGAAGGTGTGTTTTACAAATCCCAGCAGGAGGAAAAACAAAGTTCCCTTTTCCTATCTATAAATAAAAAACGAACTAACTCATCCCTAATCTTCGTGTGGTTATTGGTAAGGGGTATTTAAGCACCAACTCCCGCTGGTACAAGAAAAGCAACCAGCACGCTGGCGACTCACTCGTACCACGGATATGCTCCCGAGACAACTGCTCTACTCACGGTCACCACACAAAAATAAAAAAATTATATTAGACCACTCGCTCCAAAAGGGAATGATTCCTCCACAATAGGACTTGCAAAATCACTTACCTTTTTCTAATCCGCATAGAGATACAGCCAACTACGAACATCAACAATCCATCGCATTCCGTCCTTGAAACAACTAAAATCCAGCGCGTATTTCCTTCAAAATGATGCCTTAAACACCCCAAACAATAGCGCTACACAAAACAATCGTTCTTCCGATTTCCTACCTTCGGTTAAAAATCAGCATGCCGATTTTCCTTGCAAAATAACCAAACGCAAACAAACAAAAAGCGCTTTCAAATCATTTCGAAATACAACAGGATTTTCAAAAACTAACGGACGAGCCCCCATTTGTCACGACCGGCTCGCAAGCCGTGACAAAGAAGGAAACAACACGTTGGAACATGGTAAACTAAAGGAATTACATTTATTAAAGTAAGATTAAATCAGGAAAACGGGACAAAAACAGCACGAGGAAGGAAGACGAGCCCCATCACAACTGAAGGGAACTGCTTAAATCTGCCGGCATCAGCTCCAACACAGGTGTAAGTCCTCAGCCATAATGACGTCACTCACCCTAATTCCATCCTGCAAAACAAACAAAGAAAAAACAAGCAACCAACCAATATGGGACATACTGGGTTCATAACAATGGCCATCACTACAAGTGTGCCAAATTTCATCATTTTCGTATGTTCCGTTCATAGGGCTGCCATAGACTCCCATTGGGGAAGAAGAAGAAGAAGAAGAAGAAGAATAAAACATACAGATACAATAGGGGCTACAGCCCATTCTGGGCTTGGCCCCTAATAATAAAACATACAGATATAATAGGGGCCCTAATCACAGGTAGGTGAGTTTGATCAGGGTTGGAGCTAAACTCTGCAGCAGATTGGACCTCCAGGGAAAGATTTAAGGAACCCTGCTCTACAGTATGCGGGCCAGATCAATAAATAAGAGTCGTTTTACAGGGCCTGGGCCGCATCTGGGCCAGAGGAAATTGTTTGAGTCGGTTTTCAGTGTGTGGGCCAGTTTTGGGCCGGGGGCCCAGCCAGAATTGGGCCAGAAGTGAAGCAAGGTTGTGGCCCAGATGTGGGCCAGACAAATTTTGCTATCTGGGCCCAGTCTATAAGTCTCTGCATCAACTGAAAGATTTATTATTTTATTTTTCATTTATTTTTTATTCCCAGTGAATAGGAGTTAAAACTCCCA
This sequence comes from Aspiorhynchus laticeps, assembly GCA_023376895.1. NCBI lineage: Eukaryota > Metazoa > Chordata > Actinopteri > Cypriniformes > Cyprinidae > Aspiorhynchus > Aspiorhynchus laticeps. The sequence continues at coordinate 14,464 of JALXFT010004878.1, forward strand.
CCCGGATGACAATAATAGACCATGCAAAATACCAAAAAAGCGTTTCTTTCAAAAGCGACACACGTATACGGAAAACAAAGTATTGTTTTCTATTTTTTTCCTGATGTTTGTTATTATTTCAAATTTTATATACATTTTTATAAACTTTATTTTTATTATTTACTACTTAGGCATGTTGACAATAACGTCTTCAACATTGTCTATGACCAGATATGTTTTTAGTGAATTTTCAAAATTTGCTTTACTTGATAAAGCATGAAAATATTCAGTTATGATGTTTTTTTTTCATATGATTTCGTCGAGTTAGTTTTGCATCAAACACAATGAAATTTCGGCAGTCGAGATCTGACAGCAACAGCGCATTTTTCCGCTTCCGGGCGAGCGCTTCGCGGACAGCTTACCTCGCGCATTAAATCACGCGCATATCAGCTAAACACTAGCTGCGTTTACATGGACCATATAATCCGATCGTAATAGGACTAGAAGAACAATCGGAATAAAAAAGTCACATGTAAACACGTCAATCGGATTGAATTGGCCAGATCGGATTAAAATTTCGATCGGATCGTAAGGGGTGGTTTATTCCTTTTGTAATCCGACTGAGAGGACATGTAAACACTTGATCGGATTGAAAAACGAAACTGGAAAGTACTGCGCATGTGCAGTGAAGTAAAAAATAGTGTAATGACGTATGACGCACGGAACGAGCTGTTCTTCCTGGTGAATAAAAGTGTTATAAATGAGTGTCCAGCAGATCATGTGAGCGGAGTGGAGCGGGAGCGGAGCGATCGTATTTCCGTTAGGGGCTTACTCAAAATGCTCAGCACCGCTCTCTCAACCCAAAATGCCCTTTGGCATGGGCGGCGCTAGGGAGGGGCTAGCAGGTGCTCCAGCACCTCCAAGAAAAACCAAAGCACCCCCATAGCACCCCCATAAAAAATTAAATAAAATAAAAACATTTGACTCATTACACATGCATAAATACTGCAATGCAATACAACGTGATTTGCAGTCTCGCCTAATGTCAGCATTTTATTTTAAAAATGGATCGGTTCCTTATGCCAAGTAGGCCTGCCCCCGACTAAAGATTTTTCTAGTCAACTATTCGCACATTTATATTAAATTGATTAGTCAGATTAGAAAGGTCTCTGGACACAAATCTTGCCGCAAAGCACCGGTTAAAGTAATGATTATGAATGCATCGGGGAAAAAGAAGAAATTTTAATTATTTATTAATAAACTAGTGCTTTCTCAGACTCACATAGAGAAGATTTTTTTTTTTTTTTGGTTTTCAAGCTTTCTGCAAATTTATTTCTTATGTCTGTGAGCTTGTTCATTATTGTGACGCGCTCCATTCACGGAGACTGCATGAGACGAAAGAAAGCACATCCAAAAATGACGGGAGAATAAGCTCTTTCTGCAGGAAAAAAAAAATAAAAAATGATTGCGTGTGCGCCCCCATGTCATACAGTAGGCTAAGCGTGATATACTCCCACATTCTTCATAAACATTTGAAATGCGCCTATGATTTTATTATTCATATAAAAATAATAATAATAACAACCTGTTTTGGTCATATTTACTATTAATTGGTGCATTTCATCTTGTGTGTGCTCTTCATGGGCCGGATAAGCAAGGTGTATTTTGTGAAATTCTATGTGCATTTATTTAATCATGTGTGCGTGTTTTGAATGTTCTGTTGCACAATAATTGAAGCTGTGTTTTCATGGAAATAAAGTAGGCCTAATGAAAATCAAATATATCCTACTTTTTCAGTTATTTAATTTTTTAGGAAGGTTTGCCAAGTGGCTTCAAAAACAAGACATACATTACATTTAAATTACTAAAATTAATTTGAAAAAGTGCAAGCTGAACGTCACCCAGAAACATAACTGTATTTGCAATGAATTTTAACGAGATAAAATTATAAACGGGGGAAAAACACACAATTAGGCCTACCAGAGAAATGTTATGTCAGAGCGTGATCTGCGCGGGATTTGGTTTACCGGTGAGCGTGAGTGGAATATTAGCGGAGCTTGCTTTGACTGTGAGCGACTGAGCGGAGCGCACGCACACAGAGCGGAATATTGAGCGGAGTGTCATGCCGATCCGCTTCGCTCACATGCTCTGGTGTCCAGTCATTCTAAAATGCAGCTTTCACTCAGCATATGTGAAGTAGAGCAGGGAAACGTCCCACCAGACCTTGTTTAAGACTAATTCACAGACGACTGGTTTTGATCACGGGAAGGGACACTTTTACTGCTTTCTAAAGTAAGCAGCACTGCACAATAGTTAATGTGCTGGTCGTCGACTAATTAGGACCCGAAGTAAATAAATATCAAGTGTGCTTTTTAAAACAATATGCGACAACAGCGGGAAACTGAATATTCATGCAGTGTGCGCATGTCAAAAGATTTAATCCGATCAGAAGCTTGTGACATATAAACGCTCACATCAACCCGATCACTTTATTTGGCGTTCATGTAAACACTACGTTCGGATTTGACAATCGGAATGAATTAAATCGGATGGAAGCAAAAAGTGTCCATGTAAACGTAGCTACTGAGAACGCGCCTCAATCCTGAGGAGTCATAGCAACAGAGCGGAGGCGCCAAAATTGCGGAGAATCCGCTCACCCGGAAGCTTCTGTCACTGACAGATTTACAGAAAATTACCTCTGTTTTTCATAAATAATTTTATGTACTTATTCTTAACGCTTTATTAAGCTTGAAGTCACATCTCAAATGATAAGGTATCAACTTATAATCATGTTTATATTAATTAGCCGTGAACTCATTCTCTCAGACGGCCTGGGTATGCGGCTCATTCACAGCTTATATGGACGGAACGCCACTGATATAATGTGTGTGTGTGTGTTATGAGGTGCCAAACAGGAAATAATTATATAAAAATCTGAATATATAGATGTAAATCTGAATATATAAATGTAAATTGTGAATATATTGAATATATTGAATATATTGAAGTCTGAATATATTGTTTTGTCTGAATATATAGAAGTAAATCTGAATATATAGTTATAAGTCTGAATATATAGAAGTAAATCTGAATATATAGTTATAAGTCTGAATATATAGAAGTAAATCTGAATATATAGTTATAAGTCTGAATATATATAGAAGTAAATCTGAATATATATTGTCTGTCGATGTTTCAGTCTCATTTGTGTGATTGCTCCTGAGTTGAGTTTGAAAGGAGCGGCTGAAGCTCTCTATGATAATGAGTCTGTAGATCTGCTGATGAGTCTGTAATTGCAGACATCCTTCCAGTGCTTTGTTTGCTTTGTCTTCGGCTGTAAGGACGGCCTCCTGAAATCTCCATCAAACGACAGCGTTTCACTGCTTCAGACAGAGTTCATGACCGCATGCAGCGCCACAGTTTCATCTAGAATCTGCTGAAGATACGACTCTTGGTCTCCCACACCTGTCATTGGATATTCTAGGTTTGTTCTTAAAGCAATAACTAATATCACAACATTTTTTTATGCAACATTAAGATGTTTTCCATTCGGTCAACATGTTTTAAACCCACCATCAATGTAATGCTTTACAGTCAAGGGACTTTAATACACACACACACAAACATACACATGTGCATGCTTTGGTTAAATTATTATGTTTATATAGGGATTCAGTTTTAAATAAATAAATTAGATCACTCTGATGGTGCTTTCCTTTAAATTGAAGACAATGCAAACTTCATTATGGATTTAAACCATATCACAAATGCTTTGCAGAACGGTATTATGAAATTAATGTGTTTTTGTTTGTGTGAATTTCTATAATGGTGTGGAGAAGATGTTTATTTTGTTTTGACGTCATGACGTCACAAGGCTGCAAGCGCTCCGTGCGTCTGTGACTCTCGGCTGAAGACATGTTTGGGTTTTTAATCATCTGAAGCGTTTAAATGATTACAACCAGGTTATTTTACAGAAAACTGTTACATTTATTTAATTTGATGCCGTAACACTTTACCTAACGTTATAAATCATCGCTTTGTGTGAGTTCAGTGCATCTGCGGACGATAAACAGTAAAGAATCACTTTATTATAAACATGAGCTCACTTCTCAGCAAGTAGTGATGGAGAAACAGCTCTTTAACTACTAAACACAGTCTGTTTTACAGAAAAATGCTTCTGTTTCGATTGCTGGTTTAAACAGTGAACAACACAAACGTGTAGAAAGTGCATAAAACGCGGAATATATGATCATACAATAACTATACCTTGTGCATTGTTCAAATTCTCTATCCTTTCGTTATGTTCGGGATGAAAACATCCACTAAATCAAACTGCTGTAAAAATGTATCAGATAAATATTTTTTTCAAATTTCTTTGCATAAATCTATTAATCAACCTCAGTCCTGATCAAAACTACTAAATGTTTTAAAAAAATCCTAGATTTTTACTCTTTAATTGCCAAGTTCATAAATGATGTCAATGATTTGGGGGGGGGGGACACACAAAATGACTTTTCAATATAAAAAGTGATTGTGGACTGGATATTTGTTTACCTTTTATCACAGTCTTGGGCATGTCAAAGATTAGTAACAACATTGGCTTTGATGCATTGTTAGTTTTTGTGCAGCATCAGATTTTATCAGCAAAATATTTATGTTACATTTTTACAGCAGTTTAATTTAGTGGATGTTTTTATCCCAAACATAACGAAAGGGTAGTGAAATTGCCCACAGTGTACTGTTGAGTTTTTGAACATTTTCAAAGCATTTTCCCAAAATATGTGTCAAAATAAGATTTGTCACCAAAAATCATTCCATTTGCTGAAACACAATTTAAGACTCAACAGCACCCCATAGTGGACGAAGATGTCCCCAACATAACATAAGGGCTATTATGAATCATATGTTATTATATATAATGTGTGTTCTTTGGGTTTGTAAAGCTTGTTTTGAGCGGTTTGTTTGTTTTGTCATGATTACTTGTCTAAGGAGATTTTGATTAGTGTTTCTTTGTTAATTATTCTCATCTTGATCAGGACAGAGAGTCCAAACACAGAAACATGGCGTTTATTAAAGAAGAGACTCAAGACTTCAGGATTGAAAAAGTTTTCAGTCTCAAACAAGAAGATTTCGAGGAACTAACAGGTTGGTTTTCATTCTCATGCATTTGATTCTCATTAAAATGATGGCACGAGTTATGATTGGATTTATAGGAAAGTCTAGTAGTGTGTGATCCTCAGTCATTTAGTGTATAATGTGTGTAATGTATAATGTCAAGCTTTTCTTCTTTATTTACAAAGTCAGTAAGTTTGTTCAGAATTGAAGCCTGATTCCAAGTTAAACATTGTGTTTTAACAACTAAACTCCCTGAGCACGTCCACCTATACAATCTTGATCAAATTTTGAGTCAGAAAATCATTAGCATTAATAGTGTACAAGTGCACCAGATCCGTCTCTGATAAGAACCATAAGATGCTTTTCTTTAGGGCTGAGCGGTATATCGAGTTTTTACGATATATATATATATATATGTGTGATTGCTCCTGAGTCGAGTGTGAAAGGAGCGGCTGAAGCTCTCTATGATAATGAGTCTGTAGATCTGCTGATGAGTCTGTAATTGCAGATATCCTTCCAGTGCTTTGTTTGCTTTGTCTTCGGCTGTAAGGACGGCCTCCTGAAATCTCCATCAAACGACAGCGTTTCACTGCTTCAGACAGACTTCATGACTGCAGCAGCGCCACAGTTTCATCTAGAATCTGCTGAAGATACGACTCTTGGTCTCCCACACCTGTCATTGGATATTCTAGGTTTGTTCTTAAAGCAATAACTAATATCACAACATTTTTTTATGCAACATTAAGATGTTTTCCATTCGGTCAACATGTTTTAAACCCACCATCAATGTAATGCTTTACAGTCAAGGGACTTTAATACACACACACACAAACATACACATGTGCATGCTTTGGTTAAATTATTATGTTTATATAGGGATTCAGTTTTAAATAAATAAATTAGATCACTCTGATGGAAAGCCGATTAGTCACCAGAAGAGAAGGACGGCAGCTCGCGTAAGTGGTGTAATATTTTTTCGCAGTTCTGTTGTTTAAATTATTTATTTGCTGCTAGGAAGGAATACTTCGTTTCCTACCTATTTCTATTGTGCATTTTCGTTGAGGTTTCTATTTTTGATTGCACTTGCTGGCAATTTGAATAATTTGCACCTCAGCTAAGAACGAGCGTGTGTGATTGTGCGAAGTGTTTAGGTTTGTATACAGCAATTAGCAGTCCTTTCAGGTTATTGGCTGGGCTGAGCAGAAGCCGGCCTCAGCTGTTTTCACTGTAGTCTCCTCGACCGTATTTATTTGATGTCAGAGCGCTGACGCGGAAGCGTCTGCGGAAGCGTTCAGCCATCGTGCTCAGCCTCCTCGTGTGAAGACCAACGAGGGTAAAGACAGACGACTTTTCCTGTGCGACTTTAACCGAGCAACGACACCGAGCACACACTTAAGTATCATTTCTATCTTCCCTCACGCACTCTCCTTCCCTATCCTCTATCATGTGTTTCGAAACCATTCCGGTTCTCTCTCAACCACGCTCTGAAAACACACGCAGACGGCAACGTCATCCTGCCAACCTTCGCCCGATCGCTACATCTTCTACTACACCTCTTTCTTTCTCTGTGGGTCTTTGGAATTGCCAGTCAGCTGTCAACAAAGCTGACTTCATTTCTGCTTTTTCCTTACAATCCACTCTCAGCATCTTGGGCTTGACTGAGACCTGGATTCGTCCAGAAGACTCCGCTACCCCGGCTGCTCTCTCTCAGAATTTCTCTTTCTCTCACACCCCAAGGCAAGTTGGCCGGGGTGGGGGCACTGGTCTGCTCATTTCAAACAATTGGAAATACTCAACCCACTCTCCCCTAGGCAATCACAACTCATTTGAATCCCATGCGATTACTGTAACGGCTCCTATAAAACTCCAGATAGTAATAATCTACCGTCCCCCTGGCCAAATCCTACCCACCTTCCTAGAGGAGCTGGACAGCCTGCTGTCCTCGTTCATGGAGGATGGCACTCCACTCCTAGTCTTTGGCGATTTCAACATTCACCTAGACAGGCCTTATGCTACAGACTTCCATTCACTCCTAGCTTCATTTGATCTCAAACGCCTTACCACTACTAGCACGCACAAATCAGGCAACCAACTTGATTTAATTTACACACGCAACTGTACTACAGATAACATTCTGGTACAACCACTACATACCTCTGACCATTTCTTCATTACATTTACCTTACATTTTACGACCCTGGTTCCACCAGCTCCATTACCGGTAACTTTCAGACGTAACCTACGCTCCCTTTCCCCCACCCTTCTTTCCTCTGTAGTATCCTCCTCTCTTCCCTCACCTACCCATTTCACATCTCTGGATGTGAATGCAGCAACTGACACTTTATGCTCTACCTTAACCTCTTGTCTGGACGACATTTGTCCCCTCTCCTCCAGGCCAGCACGGGCTGCCCCTTCTAACCCCTGGTTATCCGATGTTCTTCGTGAACATCGGACCAAACTCAGAGCGGCAGAGAGAAAATGGCGCAAATCAAACGATCCATCGGACCTCACAAGGTATCAGTCTTTGCTTTCGTCTTTCTCTACTGAAGTCCACACTGCCAAATCCTCACACTTCCACAACAAGATCAACAGCGCTCCAGACATGCGTGATCTCTTCAGAACATTTAATTCTCTCCTCTGTCCCCCTCCACCACCGCCCACCACTTCTATAACAGCTGACGACTTTGCCACTTTTTTCACAGACAAAACTAGAAAAATCGGTAACCAGTTCTCAACTCCACACACACAGGACCTCCAACCAACCACATCCACTGCTCAAACTCCCATCTTCTCCTTCTGTCCCCTCACCGAGGCGGAAGTATCCAAACTTCTCCTCTCCAGCCATCCTACAACATGTCCTCTTGACCCAATCCCCTCTCACCTTCTCCAAGCAATCTCTCCCACACTCTTACCGGCACTCACACACATTATCAACACATCTCTCCGCACTGGCATCTTCCCCACAGCGTTCAAGCAGGCCCGGGTAACCCCACTGCTCAAAAAACCTACATTAAACACTTCTCTTTTAGAAAACTACAGACCTGTCTCTCTCCTTCCATTCGTAGCGAAAACACTCGAACGAGTTGTCTTCAACCAGCTCTCACTATTTCTTTCACAGTACAACAAACTGGATGCTAAACAGTCAGGTTTCAGGAGTGGCCACTCAACAGAGACTGCGCTACTCTCAGTCACGGAAGCCCTGCGAGTCGCAAAGGCCGATTCCAAATCATCAGTCCTCATTCTGCTCGATCTTTCTGCTGCTTTTGACACTGTCAATCATCAGATACTCCTGTCCACCCTCTCATCGCTGGGCATCACTGGGATTCCACTTCGCTGGTTTGAATCCTATCTCACCGGTAGGTCCTTCAGGGTGGCTTGGGGTGGTGAGGTATCCAAAGCACATCAACTGGTCACTGGGGTTCCTCAGGGATCAGTTCTTGGACCCCTCCTCTTCTCCACATACACTACATCACTGGGACCCATCATACAGGCACATGGCTTCTCCTACCATTGCTACGCCGATGACACACAGCTCTATCTCTCTTTTCAACCAGATGATCCAACGGTAGCTGCACGGATCTCAGACTGCCTGGCGGACATCTCGGCATGGATGAAAGAACATCACCTACAGCTCAACCTGGCAAAGACTGAGCTTCTTGTCGTCCCTGCCACTCCGACCCTACAGCATGACTTCCTGATTCAATTAGGCACATCAATAATTACCCCATCAACTTCGGTCAGAAATCTTGGTGTAATCTTTGATGACCAGCTGACCTTCAAAGAGCACATTGCAAAGACCGCTCGATCTTGCAGGTTTGCGCTATACAACATCAGAAAAATCAGGCCCTTCCTGACAGAGCATGCTGCACAACTTCTTGTCCAGGCCCTTGTCGTTTCTAGGCTGGACTACTGCAATGCTCTTCTGGCTGGTCTTCCATCAAACGCAATCAAACCTCTACAAATGATTCAGAATGCAGCGGCACGACTGGTCTTCAATGAGCCCAAAAGAACCCATGTTACACCTCTCTTCATCTCACTGCACTGGCTACCAGTGGCAGCTCGCATCAAGTTCAAGACACTGATGCTTGCATACAGAACAACCACAGGCTCAGCACCCTCCTACTTCCACTCACTATTACAAATCTACATCCCCTCCAGAAGTCTGAGATCTGCTAGTGAGCGACGCCTTGTGGTACCATCACAGAGAGGCTCAAAATCACTCTCCAGAACATTCTCATTCACCATTCCTGGATGGTGGAATAATCTTCCCACCCCTATCCGGATTGCTGGATCCCTATCAAGCTTCAAGCAACAACTGAAAACTCATCTCTTTCGGTACTACTTGACTTCATCCTAAACTTGATTAAAAAAAAAAAAAAAAAAAAAAAAAAAACTTTCCCTTTATCTTTCTCTCCTTCCCTTGCTAGCTTGTACTTATTTGAACAATGACTGAGACTTGGTGTTACGAGCACTTCCTCTGTCTGATTGCCTCTTCAAGATGAATGGCTTTATGTACTCCCCAATTGTAAGTCGCTTTGGATAAAAGCGTCTGCCAAATGACTAAATGTAAATGTAAATGATGGTGCTTTCCTTTAAATTGAAGACAATGCAAACTTCATTATGGATTTAAACTATATCACAAATGCTTTGCAGAATGGTATTATGAAATTAATGTGTTTTTGTTTGTGTGAATTTCTATAATGGGGTGGAAAAGATGTTTATTTTGTTTTGACGTCATGACGTCTCAAGGCTGCGCTCCGTGCGTCTGTTTCTCTCGGCTGAAGACAGGTTTGGGTTTTTAATCATCTGAAGCGTTTAAATGATTACAACCAGGTTATTTTACAGAAAACTGTTACATTAATTTGATGCCGTAACACTTTACCTAACGTTATAAATCATCGCTTTGTGTGAGTTCAGCGCATCTGCGGATGATAAACAGTAAAGAATCACTTTATTATAAACATGAGCTCACTTCTCAGCAAGTAGGGATGGAGAAACAGCTCTTTAACAACTAAACACAGTCTGTTTTACAGAAAAATGCTGCTGTTTCGATTGCTGGTTTAAACAGTGAACAACACAAACGTGTAGAAAGTGCATAAAACGCAGAATATATGATCATACAATAACTATACCTTGTGCATTGTTCAAATTCTCTATCCTTTCGTTATGTTCGGGATGAAAACATCCACTAAATCAAACTGCTGTAAAAATGTATCAGATAAATATTTTTTTCAAATTTCTTTGCATAAATCTATTAATCAACCTCAGTCCTGATCAAAACTACTAAATGTTTTATCCAGGATTTTTACTCTTTAGTTGCAAAGTTCATAAATGATGTCACTGATTTGGGGGGGGGGGGACACACACAAAATGACTTTTCAATATAAAAAGTGATTGTGGACTGGATATTTGTTTACCTTTTATCACAGTCTTGGGCATGTCAAAGATTAGTAACAACATTGGCTTTGATGCATTGTTAGTTTTTGTGCAGCATCAGATTTTATCAGCAAAATATTTATCTGTTACATTTTTACAGCAGTTTAATTTAGTGGATGTTTTTATCCCAAACATAACGAAAGGGTAGTGAAATTGCCCACAGTGTACTGTTGAGTTTTTGAAAATTTTCAAAGCATTTTCCCAAAATATGTGTCAAAATAAGATTTGTCACCAAAAATCATTCCATTTGCTGAAACACAATTTAAGACTCAACAGCACCCCATAGTGGACGAAGATGTCCCCAACATAACATAAGGGCTATTATGAATCATATGTTATTATATATAATGTGTGTTCTTTGGGTTTGTAAAGCTTGTTTTGAGCGGTTTGTTTGTCTTGTCATGATTACTTGTCTAAGGAGATTTTGATTAGTGTTTCTTTGTTAATTATTCTCATCTTGATCAGGACAGAGAGTCCAAACACAGAAACATGGCGTTTATTAAAGAAGAGACTCAAGACTTCAGGATTGAAAAAGTTTTCAGTCTCAAACAAGAAGATTTCGAGGAACTAACAGGTTGGTTTTCATTCTCAATGCATTTGATTCTCATTAAAATGATGGCACAAGTTATGATTGAATTTATAGGAAAGTCTAGTAGTGTGTGATCCTCAGTCATTTAGTGTATAATGTCCAGCTTTTCTTCTTTATTTACAAAGTCAGTAAGTTTGTTCAGAATTGAAGCCTGATTCCAAGTTAAACATTGTGTTTTAACAGCTAAACTCCCTGAGCACGTCCACCTATGCAATCTTGATCAAATTCTGAGTCAGAAAATCATTAGCATTAATAGTGTACAAGTGCACCAGATCCGTCTCTGATAAGAACCATAAGATGCTTTTCTTTAGGGCTGAGCGGTATATCGAGTTTTTACGATATATATATCGATATACAGTAGTTTGATACGAGCACATCTGGAAAATATAGCAGAGGACACAAACAAACAGACAGATCGCAATGAAATAGGAGCGCAAATAATGAAATATTTGTGACATGCAGAATTTTAAAACCTACAACTACAAGTAAGTGTATTTTCATGATAGCACTAACTGTAAAGTGACTGTAATTGGGTAATCAATACAAGTCTGTGCTTTTGTTCAGATTTATTTTCAATTTTAATTTAGTGAATTTAACTTCTGCTTTAAAAGCCTTTTTTTTGTTTTTAGATTGTAATGTTACAATGTTAGAATGAAATGTGATTTTGACCCTTTTTGCACATAATATATAGGCTTACACTGTTACATTCACTTTATTAGATTTCATAGCCTTTAACCTGTTAACCTGCACCCCCCAATTTTGGTGTCTTTGGAAAGAAGACCCTTTGGGCTTTAGTATCCATCATCCAGAGTTGATAATGCTCAAAAATATAAAAAGTTATAGACACTGAAGTGCCTTGATAAAAATTACCACACTGATTTTTTTCTTAATTTCATATAAAAATACATGAAATGAGTCCTGGAGCAATCCAGAAATGTAATGGGTTGAAAGTCACATGTCTCATGAGTTTATATTTCAAATCTGAAGAAGATACCATGAAAAATGAGATTCCTGCAGCCATTTTCTAGTCCCCCCCCCCCTCTGTTTGAGGAAAAATATTTTTTATAATTTTTAATTATAAAACAGTAGACAGAATCTTAGACATTGTATCAGTGATTTATTTGAGCACTAGAAAAATACAATAATAATAATTTTTGACTGATGAAAAAAAAACAATAATAATAAAAAAAATAACTTAAGTACATACTGATTTCCTGACATACAGATGCTCCTGCTCATACATTAGTAATCACATGCTGACGATCATTCATACAGATGCTAATCATACAGATGGCCGCCCATATTGTCAATAATCACATTATAATGGCCTTTTATATAGACTGCATTCACACTGATATCTGTGAACAGTCAGTAATTACATGCTGATTATCAGCCATACGGATGTTAATCATACAGATACAGGCAATTCCCCGCAAAACACGCAAACATATATGAAAACTGTTGAAGAAGAAAAAAAAAAGAAAGGTTTATTTGTGCAAAAAAGGCGATCGCTAAGTTACGCCCCCATCAGATGACAGGTGCGTCACGCGCCGTCGCGAGGGAGCGCCATAATTCAAATAAACAATCTTCCGTGTATCTTTGACTTTTTTTTGTGGATGAACTCATTCTGTTTGGGACATTGCCTGCTACAAAATCATGCTATTTTTTTTTTTTTACCACCAAGACGCTTTTGAGCGTAATTTGTTCCATAACGGACACAAACAATAACTCTCCCTGAAGAGATGAGACGTAAACAAATGAATAACGATCCAAATTACAACGTGGTTGTTGCTTTGGACTAAAATTGCTCAATGGAATGTTGTTCAGTGGACCCTTATCTCTGAAACGAAACCGGGATTTACAGCAGTGAATACGTTTGAGAGTCGTTATCAGGATGAATCTGGTATGTACTGCAGGTTTTTTATACATGTTTTGATGTGCACTGCTTACACAAATTTAGCAAATACATTACTTTATAAGCTTTCTATCGAAAAACAGCGATCTGTCGTCGATGCTTGAGGCTTAGACCTTCAAAATGATATATAGTTTGTCAAGATTAATTTTGTCCTGTTTTACTTTATCTGTTTGAAAACAATGACATGTGCAAACAAAGAGCTTTCAGTGCGCTGGCGTCCTGGTGCATGTTAACAGGTTAATATGTATTGTTTCGTTGGACAACATTTGGCGGTATGTAAAATATATACTGTATATTAAAATCCTGATACAAAAACGAAAATACCAGATATATACCGTATATTGCAAATCGGCCAAAAAATACAGAGATATTATGAATTTTTGCCCATATCGCCCCGACCTACTTTTCATCGCTTCAGATCACCAAAACAGCCAGACACAAGAACAGTTTCCCCTCAGGCCATATCCCACCTGAACATTAGCTTTAAGAAAATAAGACTGTTTGAAAAAGGAAATTTGATTATTAAATTAGTTTTTAACATAGGTAAATTATCTTTAAAAAACTGACTCAGCTAAATTGAGCCACAGGAACACTTTTTAATAAGACGACATATATTTTTAGAACCCTTGATACATTCTGATAATGTAAAATAAAAGGAAACATCCTGAAATTACTTCAGATACTTTGATTGTACTTCTGCGTCATTTTCCATTATCTTGAGGACCACAAGTAAAAAGTGGCTCATCTTACCCCTCTCTCCCCTACGGCTCTTTCGGTTGTACCGAACAAATCATAAAATTTTTCCAGGAAATTCAGACAATACATGCCGTTTTGGCGCTCTTTAATGTGGTGAGACGGAACGCTGTATAGAAGCCTTATTTCTCTAACAAATAAGGAGCTGTGGACACTGATGACTTGCCTGAGGTAGGCTAAATGAAATGCTGCGTTTACAAGCTGTTTTAATAACGTCTTTCTGCAATTGAAACGCTGATTGAGCGATTACATGAGACTGCAGCTCAAAAGTTTGGGATCAGTAAGATTTTTCTGAGCGCACCGCCATCTTCGCTGTCGTGTGTGTATATAATGTATATCACAGATATACATTATATTTTGAAGTATATCAAAATAGAAAACTTATTTGAAATTGCAATATTTCCCAAAATAGTTTTTTTTTCTGTATTTTTGATCAAATAGATACAGCCTTAGTGAGCAGAAGAAACTTCTTTAAAGAACATTAAAAATCTTACTGATCCTAAAGTTGAGCGGCAGTGTGTATTTCGCATTAAAACTAGTAGCAGGCAAAAGTCAAAGTCAAAGTCTGCTTTATTGTCAATTCTGCCACATGTACCGTACATACATACAGAGAATTAAAATTGCGTTACTCTCTTACTCCCTGGTGCATACAGATAACACTAAACACTAACAGTAGAACGCAAAAATACAGATAAGTACAAATCAAATATATATATATATATATATATATATATACACACCCATACATACACAAATGCAACTATTACAAATAAGGACATGTAGAAATAATAATAATAATAATAATAAATAGATAAAGTGGCATAATGCACATGGTAGATAGAGTGCAAACCAGTGAAATAACCAAACAGTGCAGAATATGAATGGTGTAGTGCAAAGAGCTTATTAAGTCTATTCTATTAAAGTGACAAAAAGAGAGCAGTCTTTATTCAGACTGTCAGAAGAGGTAGTTGACTGAGGTCAGTCCAATGCTGTACAAAGTGAATGGTGCTGATCACAGTGTGTGTGTGTGTGTGTGTGTGTGTGTGTGTGTGAGAGAGAGAGTAGTAGTAGTGGTGGTGGTGGTGGTGGGGGGGGTCAGAGTTCAGTGGTGCGTGGTGTAAGAGAGGGGGAGGGGGGCAAGGACGGGAGGGAGTTCAGCTTCCTGACAGCCTGATGGATGAAGCTGTCCTTCAGTCTGCTGGTCCTCGCCTGGAGACTCTGCAGTCTCCTCCCTGATGGCAGCAGACTGAAGAAGCTGTGTGTCGGGTGGGTGGGATCACCTGCAATGCTGGGGGCTTTGCGGGTGAGATGGGTGCTGTAGATGTCCTGGAGGGAGGGGAGAGAGACACCAACGATCTTCTCAGCTGCTCTCACTATCCGTTGAAGGGACTTGCGGCAGGACGCGTTGCAGGCGCCATACCTCACAGTGATGCAGCTAGTCAGAATGCTCTCGATGGTGCCTCTGTAGAAGGTGCACATGATGGGGGCTGGGGCTCTGGCTCTTCTGAGTTTGCGGAGGAAGTAGAGACGCTGTTGTGCTTTCTTGGCAAGTGCTGCAGTGTTGTTGGTCCAGGAGAGGTCCTCTGTGATGTGCACACCCAGGAACTTGGTGCTGCTCACTCTCTCCACGGTCGCACCATTGATGGTCAAAGGAGCATGCTGAGTATGCACTCTCCTGAAGTCAACGACAATCTCCTTCGTCTTCTCCACATTCAGAGAGAGATTGTTGTCACTGCACCACCCGACCAGGCGGCTCACCTCGCTCCTGTAGTTTGTCTCATCTCTGTTGCTGATGAGACCCACCACAGTCGTGTCATCCGCAAATTTAATGAAGAGGTTGGAGTTGTGTGACGGTGTGCAGTCGTGGGTGAGCAGAGTGAAAAGGAGGGGGCTCAACACACATCCTTGGGGGGGCCCCTGTGTTCAGTGTGATGGTGCTGGATGTGTTACTGCCGACCCGTACTGCCTGAGGTCTCCCGGTCAGAAAGTCCAACAGCCAGTTGCACAGAGAGCTGTTGAGCCCCAGCTGGACCAATTTGTGAGTAAGCTGTTGAGGTATGATTGTGTTGAATGCTGAACTGAAGTCTATGAACAGCAATCTGACATACGTGTCCGTTTTGTCCAGATGTGTGAGGGTTGGGTGGAGGGCAGTGACGATGGCATCATCGGTCGAGCGATTGGACCTTTATGCAAACTGGAAGGGGTCCAGGGAGGGGGGGAGGACAGATTTGATGTGTTGCATGACTAGCCGTTCAAAGCACTTCATGAGAATAGGAGTGAGTGCTACTGGACGGTAGTCATTGAAGCAGGATGGAGATGACTTCTTTGGGACTGGAATGATGGTGGTAGCTTTGAAGCATGTGGGGACAACAGCCTGACTTAGTAAGATGTTGAAAATGTCTGTGAAGACATCAGTGAGTTCCACTGCACAGTCTCTCAGTACATGCCCAGGAATGTTGTCAGGACCCGGAGCTTTGCGTGCATTGATCCTGCTGAGGGATCTCCTCACGCTGTCCGGGGACAGTGTCATCACCTGGTCGCCGGGAGGAGGTGGAGTCTTCTGTGCAGTGGTGCTGTTTTGTGCCTCAAAGTGAGCAAAGAAGGCATTCAGCTCATTCAGCAGGGGGATGGTGCTGTCACAGGTCTGTGGTGGGGGCTTGTAGTCCGTAATGGTCTGAATCCCCTGCCACAGGCTCCGAGTGTCTCTGCTGTCGCTGAAACGATGGGCTATCCTCCTGGAGTACTGTCTCTTGGCCTCCCTGATGCCGCGGGATAGGTTGGCCCTAGCTGTCTTCAGGCCCTCCTCATCTTCAGCTCTAAAGGCAGCGTTCCGAGCCTTCAGAAGTCTGTAGACCTCCCCTGTCAGCCACTGCTTCTGGTTGGCCTGGACAGTGATAGACTTTGTGACCGTTACATCATCAATACACTTGGTGATGTAGGCAGTGACAGTGCAGTGACAGTCTCTGAGTACTCTTGGAGGTCTGTAGTATTGTTGTATGTGGCAGCCTGCTTAAACATATCCCAGTCAGTAGTGTCAAAACAATCTTGAAGTGCCTCTGACGACCCTTCAGGCCACACTTGTATCTGCTTGTGTATTGGTTTGATGGCTTTAACGAGCGGTCTGTATGCAGGCATTAGCATGACAGTGATGTGGTCTGAGGCTCCGAGGTGGGGGAGGGGGAGGGCCTTGTAAGCTCCTCTCTGTGTGTTGTAAACAAAGTCCAGGGTATTTTTTCCCCTTGTTGGAAAGTCTATATGTTGGTGAATTTTTGGGAACACACTCCTTAAGTCTGCGTGGTTGAAATCCCCAGCCAAGATGAGAAAAGCATCTGGGTGGGCTGTCTGCTGCTCACTGATGTGCTGGTACAGATCATTTAATGCCTCACTCCTGCTATTGTTGTTAAAGCTGGGAGGGATGTATACAGGAACGAGCAGTATGGCTGTAAATTCCCTCGGTAGATAGAATGGCCGGCACTTAATAATCATAAACTCCACCAGGGGTGAGCAGTGTTTGCAGACCACAACAGCGTCGCGGCACCATGCATCATTGATGTAAACACAAAGCCCGCTGCCACGTCTCTTACCTCCCTCGACGAGAGCTCTGTCTGCTCGATAGCATGTTAGCTGCTCGAGCTGAATGGTGCAGTCCGGAACGCTGTTGTTAAGCCATTTTTTCCGTAAACACAAAAACACAACAGTCTCTTACAGTCCTCTGAGTAGAGCGAAGTAGTCGGATGTAGTCCAGTTTATTGTCCAAAGAGCGTACATTTGCCAGTACGATGGTGGGGATAGCTGGCTTGTGTGGGTTAGCCGCTAGCCTAGCTCGGATACCTCTGCGCTTACCCCTCTTCTGCTTCCTCTCACGCGCTTGTAGCGCCTCCGCTGTGGGCGAGATGCAGTAGTGGGGGTCGGTGATGGTGTAGGCCTCCGGAGCAGACCGAGGTCCCGCAGCTCTTCGGCGTGTGCGGAGTTTAACTCTAAAAATGTGGTTCTGCCGACATCGAGCAGAAACTCACGACTGTATGCGTGCTTAAAGACAGGTAGACGAGACGAATATGTACAAAAACATTGCGACTTACAAGACTTAAAAAAACACGAAAACACCGTTCTGTCGGGAGAGAGAGAAGCTGCTGCGTCTGCGCGCGCTGCCATCTTGAGATGAGATATATCTCAATCAAATAAGAAATCAAATACACTGCTGGACAATAATCAATCATTTGTAATCAATCATTTTTTTCCTAATGGCAATTTTATGATTGTTTTATATAGCCTACTACAAATTAGCACTGCCTCATTCAGAAATGTTATTTATTTATTGTGTTTATTGTCTTAACGTTTCATCAGTTTATTCTGCTTTTTATTTAGTTTACTGTAGATGCAGATATAGCTGGCACATCTATGAGCGCGAGATCACTTCTCTTTCAGTGCGAAAACTTCATCTCATTTTCATAAAATAAAATCGTATAGTATTTAACTTTGCTTCTCCATCGACGAATGATGATTCTGAAGGAAAACGCGCCAGATGCCTATTTTCTATAGCAACGAAGGCTACTTTCATGCATCTGATTAACAGATAAACCTCGTGCTCTTATTTCAAGGTTGGTGTTAATGCTGTGGTTATTTTAACAGTTTCGTTCGTACATTCGGTTCAATGACATTGTTAAAAATCATTTATCATTCAATGGAACTGTGCGTATAGACATTTACATTTTTGCTCCATCCAATAAATGCGCATTAATTCGTACTTGAAGTAATTTAATGTGTATATATTTTGAAAGCATTGAATCACTATAGAAATCGTGATTCATTCGATTCTTAGCATTTTAAATCAATTACTTTCTGAAATTGGCAATTCACAATTCAAAAATCCATGTTTCAAATCGATGCATATGCATCGTCAGGGTTTGTAATCGATGCATCGAGAAAACGAGTGAATCGTTACACACCTACTCACCAGAGCCAATCACCAGCACTCGATTTAGGCACATCAAGCATGCTGCATGATTATTGGCTCACTGATATTGACCAGATTACCCACTTAGGTACTGAAATTTAGGTACTGAAATTTAGTACAGAATGACAAAAAATGTTTCAATACTTGATGGTATTGAGGCAATTTGGTTTGTCCCTAAAAAGAACTTGATACCCAGCCCTAAGCACGGCACACTGTTTTTCTCATTCATTCATGTTTTTTTCACTTAGGATTATATAACTTTTAAAGTAATAATGCACTGTGCTGTAATCTCTAACAATAGATACTTTAATCCGTGGTAGATACCATCATACCACTCAGCCCTGGATTTGAGACAATTCATAATATTTATACTACACTCTTACTCAAAACTTGTTTATACTTCTGATTGTGATCTAATGTGGGCTTTGGTAATGTAATGTTGTTGGAATATGCTATTTACAACCTTTAGAAGTAGCTAATCACTGCACTTACTTAGTATTTCTTGTATAAATATCCATTATTATAAAATACCCCAAATCCATGAAAAACACTGAAGCTTAAATACGCTAGAATAGACCTCACTAGTTCTTAAGTATCTTGTTATCCTTTTAATGGTCGTTGACAAACCTGCTTGGAGGGGCATACTGCCACCTACTGCATGACACTTGCGTGAAATCTGAGAAATAAAGGAACACATTTACATTTAGTCATTTTGCAGAGGCTTATATCCAAAGTGACCTGCAATTGGGGAATACATAAAGCGATTCTTCTTAAAGAGGCAAACCGACACAGGAAGTGCTCGTAATACCAAGTTTCAGGCATTGTTCAAATAAGTACAAGCTAGAAAGGGAATCAAAGTGGATCAAGCTTAGGCTAGCCAATACCGATCAGTTAAAAAAGGCTGAAACAAAATTTAAAAGATGGTCTGAGATTACATGCAATACCTCTTTGGGTAGCTAAGTGAATATGAGGTTGTACAACACATTTTGTTGGTTTTAATGTTTTACATGTTTTTGTCTGTTTTTTAGCATTAGACCTGACAGCAATTAAAGTGGAGAATGAAGTTCTGAATGAAATGGAAGAGAAAGATCAGCATGAAATAGAAGAGAAAGATCAGCATGAGAACCATCATGATTTTATAACTGAAGAAAAATCTTTCAATTGCTCACAGACTAAAAAAGCTTCCTCACGAAAAAGAGTTAAAAAAGCAATAGGAACTAGAAGTTGTTTAACCTGCTTACAGTGTGGAAAGCGTTTCACTCAACATGGAAACCTTAAAGCCCACGTGAGAATTCACACTGGAGAGAAGCCTTGCACTTGCCAACAGTGTGGAAAAAGTTTCAGTCGAAAAGGAAACCTTAAGTACCACATGAGAATTCACAACAGGGAAAAGCCTTACACATGCCATCAGTGTGGAAAGAGTTTTGATCAAAATGAAAAGCTTGAAGTACACATGAGAATTCATACAGGTAAACGCCCTTTCACTTGCCTTCATTGTGGAAAAAGTTTCAATCAAAAAACAAACCTTAACAGGCACATGAGAATTCATACTGGAGAGAAGCCTCACACATGCTCTCAGTGTGGGCGGAGTTTTCATCAACATGGAAACCTTAAAGTCCACATGAGAATTCACACTGGAGAGAAACCTTATTCATGCCTGCAGTGTGGAAGAAGTTTTGATCAAAATGAAAAGCTTGAAGTACACATGAGAATTCATACAGGTAAACACCCTTTAACTTGCCTTCATTGTGGAAAAAATTTCAATCAAAAAACAAACCTTAACAGGCACATGAGAATTCACACTGGAGAGAAACCATATTCATGCTCTCAGTGTGGAAAGAGTTTTGATCAAAACGAAAAGCTTGAAGTACACATGAGAATTCACACTGGAGAAAGCCCTTTCACCTGCCTTCAGTGTGGAAAAAGTTTTAATCAAAAAACAAACCTAAAGAGGCACATGAGAATTCACACTGGAGAGAAACCATATTCATGCACTCAGTGTGGAAAGAGTTTTCATAAACATGGAAACCTTAAACTCCACATGAAAATTCACACTAGGGAAAATTCTTTCACATGCCATCAGTGTGGAAAGAGTTTTGATCAAAATAAAAAGCTTAAAGTACACATGAGAATTCACTCTGGAGAAAATCCTTTCACCTGCCAACAGTGTGGAAAAAGTTTTAATCAAAAAACAAACCTAAAGAGCCACATGAGAATTCATATTGGAGAGAAGCCTTACACATGCTCTCAGTGTGGAAAAAGTTTTCATCTAAATGGAAACCTTAAAGTCCACATGAGAATTCACACTGGAGAGAAACCTTATTCATGCCTGCAGTGTGGAAAAAGTTTTGATCAACATGGAAACCTTAAAGTTCACATGAAAATTCATACAGGAGAAAGCCCGTTTACCTGTCAGCAGTGTGGAAAAAGTTTCAACCGAAAAGGAAACCTTAAAGTCCACATGAGAATTCATACTGGAGAGAAGCCTCACACATGCTCTCAGTGTGGGCGGAGTTTTCATCAACATGGAAACCTTAAAGTCCACATGAGAATTCACACTGGAGAGAAACCTTATTAATGCCTGCAGTGTGGAAGAAGTTTTGATCAAAATGAAAAGCTTGAAGTACACATGAGAATTCACACTGGAGAGAAACCATATTCATGCCCTCAGTGTGGAAAGGGTTTTCATCGACATGGAAACCTTAAAGTCCACATGAAAATTCGTACAGGAGAAAGCCCTTTTACCTGCTAACAGTGTGAAAAAAGATTCAATCAAAAAACAAACTTTAACAGGCACATGAGAATTCACACTGGAGAGAGCCCTTTCAACTGTCAACAGTGTGGAAAAGGTTTCAACTGAAAAGGAAATCTTAATAACCCTAACCCTAACAGAACGTTTCAGAATGGTATATATTTTGTTTGCTGTTGTCTCATACTTTAAAAAGGGAAAGGGAAGTGGTGTGTGGCCAAGTATGGTGACCCATACTCGGAATTTGTCCTCTGCATTTAACCCATCCAAGTGCACACTCACAGCAGTGAACACACACCCGGAGCAGTGGACAGCCATACTGCGGCGCCCGGGGAGCAGTTGGGGGATCGGTGCCTTGCTCAAGGGTCTCACCTCAGTCGTGGTATTGAAGGTGGAGAGAGCACTTGTTATTCACTCCCCCCACCGACAATCCCTGCCGGACCTGGGAATCGAACCTGCGACCTTTGGGTTACAAGTCCAACTCTCTAACCATTAGGCCAAAAATATCTGTCTGTTTATACACAAAGTGTATAATTGGAACACAGTCCATTGATGGAGCTGTTGATCTGAATCAGGTGAGAAAGAGAGATGCAGAGCATGGGGATGCGAGGAACTATATTAAGAACCGCAGCTTTTGAACATTGATTTTGAAACTTGTGAATCCATTATAATCTTTTGAAGACAGAATTGGTAAGCGCTTCCGCAGCCTGATGGCAAAAGCTGAGAGACTTAGGAGGAGTTTCTTCCCCCAGGCCATCAGACTCCTTAACTCAACTCAGCCTCTTAACCATCATGACTTCACTTATTAATCACTCACAATCAGTAAGATACTCACACTCATTATTATCTACCTCATACTGACAGTGTCATTTGCACACATCACTTTCTGTGTTTTGGTATCTTATTTTTATTTTATTTTTTTCTGAAATTGCTGCTACATGACAACCATGTACAACCTATTTGCACATTCCTCTCTTGTACAGTCATGCCTATCTTAATATTTAAGCCTACAGTATACTATCATGCACATTATTTTATATTCTATATTTTATATTTTGTTCTTTTTCTTTTTTATTCATTTAATTTTTTATGTATACTTCTTTGTGTTGTTGTTTTCTATAATATTGCACTGTCCATGGAGCGGACCTGACTCACATTTCACTGCTGGTTATACAATCTCTGTATAATCTTCTCTGATAGATCATCATCATTCATAAGAGCCTTCCCAATCAGTACCTCCACAGCCCCTTTCAGACAGAATCCAATTTTCACTGCTGTTGAAGGTTTTCCATACTCATTTTTGCCTGGGCTAAATTGGGTAAGACACTTGGCAACATTAACAACAAACTGAAATCTTGCTGGCGCACACAAATCTTCAAGACCATTGACAGTCTTGTCCATTTCTTCAGCAACTAACACGAATCGACCAAGCTCCCTCATTCTTTGTGCGATGTACTGGTGCCTCGACTTCACACGACCATGTTTTGCATACAGCGATTCCCCATACTTACAAATCAAAGAATAATTTCTAATGTGAAATGACACATCTTGTCGCATGGTGTTGACGATCCGCTGACACCCATTGGCGGATGCTGCAGTTGGAAGCAGGCATGCAGCACGACTTTGCACTCTCATTCATGCTGGTTTTTTGTTGTCATCTTGATCTTTCACACATGATTTTTTTGTTTTGCACGACGACTGGTGTCTCCAAAGGTCATTTTTTCGGAACATCCCAAAGCAGTAAGGTCAATGCAAGTAATCCTTAATAGAAGCATCAATTGAGGGCTGTTTCCAAGTGACTATTCGTCCTGTTCCTTTTTTTAATACGTCTGTATTGTGTTTGAAGTCTCCTTTATTTCTCAACTGTTCCAAAATAATTTTTCTCTCTTTGGAACCTAACGGGAAGCTAAAGGCATATGCCACATCTTTAATATCAATGTGTTTTCTTTCCAAATGCCTTGATATCTTTGATTGTGCTTTGCTACAGAAGAGACAATAATGTTTTTTGTCCCACGCTCGCTTAAAATCTTCCCTATTTGTACAAGTTTTTATGGTGACAGTTGATTTGCCTTTGTGTCTTTTGCTTATCTGTTGTTTTTTGTTGTGTCTTATGATGTAAGTTTGGTGGTTCTTTTGTTTATTAGTGGTGCATTTGCCTACTTGCTGATCGCAAACTTGCATTTGAATCAAGTTCATCTTCACTGGACAGATTTGACGCACATTTGTCAGGGCTTGAAAATTCTTCGCCACTGCATGATGATGAACTCTTATTGGGTTTGTAGTCTGGATCCAAACCAGAGCAGCTGGAGACTTCTGATTCATCTTTATCCGACTCCTCGTGAATGTCATCAGACTGCAAGTAAAATGCATAATTATCATGAGATCATTAAAGAGACACTTTACCATCGTCATTTTGAAGATGTTCTATTTGACTTTCTCATACAGTAACTGTAACACTTTATCCGACTCCTCGTGAATATCATCAGACTGCAAGTAAAATGCATAATTATCATGAGATCATTAAAGAGACACTTTACCATCGTCATTTTGAAGATGTTCTATTTGACTTTCTCATACAGTAACTGTAACACTTTTCAATAAGGTTCACTAGTTAACATTAGTTAGCATCACTTACAAATCTGGAATCATTATAAGATAAGAATGAGAGAACAGTTAATTCCTAGAACCAGTGTGATTATTTGTGATAAATCCTTAAATTGTTTTTAAGGAAAATCAAAATTTTTAGGGCTAGATTACTACTCTGGCTGTACTATGGCTGTTAGGCCATAACTGTTCTCTCATTCTTATCTTATAATGATTCCAGATTTGTAAGTGATTTGTATTATGTTATCACGTTGTGTCATTTAACTTGAATAAAGTTAAAAATTAGTTACTAAAGACTACTTAATGATTTTGTAAAGACACATACCTGTGCTGACTTTCCTTCCATGGGCTTTCCTTTGGCAATCTGCAAACCGAAGAGAAGATTGAAAAATGATGTATTAGTTTAAACAAAATAATTCCAGTCACAGTTTACAATTAACAAGTTATTCAGTACTACTTGACAGAAATGTTTCAGCATTCAGTTATTTACATGAGTTTAGAGATAAACAAATTAAATACGACATGCATATATATATTCTGTATTTTCTGACAGAAAAGCTAATAGAAAGGTCCTTCACTGACAGTTTAAGTTCACTTGTTGTTAGTTCTTATGTTCTCTACTCGATTGTAACTTTGTTTCCAATGCGGCGCCTACCGCAACCCCTCCCCCTCACCCAAAAAGTTACAAAAGTAACACGAACTTCGCACTGGCCAACTGATGTTGAAAAAAATTATGTCTAAAAACATGTCAAACATGCAAATCAAACTGACGTCGAAAAATTGACATTCATTTGATGAAAACTGAACGATAAACATATTGGCCTAGAGACACATTAAACCAATTTCAGGGTGGGATTTTCACCCAATTATCACTGGAAGAAATTGTCCTTCAAACTTAATTTAAAATTATGTTACAGCATCTTGATGACTATATTTTGACGTCAAATTGATAACAAAGTGCCCGCTGGGTTGAGGACGAGGCCAGTTACAGCCTTCTCTGCGTTCATTCATTCAAGCAGGTGCGCGCAGCTGACGTCACACACGCTAGTCAAGTCTCGGCTCAGAAGCTTCTCATCTTTCATCCGCAACAATAGAAAAGATTAAATAACTTGGTTTATGCTCACAATTTAGATTAATCTGCTCCGGATTCTCCACCAATAATGTTATGTAAAATGTAAGGGAAACAGGTCAATGTAGCTCAAAGGGAATCATTTATGATTTTATAGGGAATTTGAACAGACTCACTGTTTTACGGCTGATTGCTGAGTCAGCAGCGATTCACTGAACGAGCCATATAACATCAACTCTGCACTAAGGGATGGGTATCATTTACATTTTATCGATACCGATATTGCTTATCGATACCGGTACTTACCGATACTGTTATCGATACTATTTGCTGCAAAAAGATATGATGTGAAAAGTTGTTGAAAATTTCAAGTTATTTTATTACTGCTGAACTTTAGCAACTGTATTAAACAGTCAGGAGTAGGGAGTTAGTTTTCTCTTTCTGTTTTATTTTATTAACATTTAAAGGAATAGTTAATCCATAAATGAAAATTGTCATCATTTACTCACTCTCAAGTTGTTTTAAACCTGAATGAGTTTCTTTCTTCTGTTAAACATAAAAAAATATTTTGAAGAATGTATTATTTTTATTCTTGTGCTGAACACAAAAGAAGATATTTTGAAGAATGTGGTTAACCAAACAGTTGCTGGTCCCCAGTGACTAACCATTTTTTCTATCAAAGTCAGTGGTTACCAACATTCTTCAAAATAATTTTGTGTTCAGGACAAGAATAAAAATTAATACAGGTTTGGTACAACATGACAGTGAGTAAATAATGACAGAAGTTTTATTTTTGGGTGAACTATCCCTTTAATGAAAATCGGCAGCATTCTGTCCCTTTAAGAGCTGTACGCATCTGTTTCTCTCTGTTTACTTTATTTTAGACATAACTAACTGTGTTTATATGTTAACCTTGTGTGTTTTTGACAGTATTAGCGCAATCAGACAATAACTAAGATAACCAAGTAATAATGTGCTGTTTGACAGGTCTTTAGTGTAACTTCCGCATGCTTCAGTGTAAGCACTCTGAATAAGCGCACGTCAGAGCAGCACGCGAATTAAATGTTTAATCGGCAAGGCTTTAAACTAAAGCACACGCAAATAATGTAATTTTGTGATTACGAATAAGTGCAGTGTCTTGTGAGTGTAACGTCTCAGTTATGTATGTAACCCTCGTTCCCTGAAGGAGGGAATGGAATGGAGATGTAACGTCAGAGTGACTGACGAAAATGGGATCTCGCCCGAGAGCACAATCACCTTCGAGTGTTAACAAAACAAGCCAATGAAAACAGATGTGCGTTTGCACGCGCTCTCCTTTTATACCCGCACTGCGGGGCGGGGTGCGCGTGCAAACGCACATCAGTTTTTCGCTGAGGAGCCGATACTGTGTGCCCCGGCCGTACAGCGGTGGTACAGCAACTGTGGCGATGGGATGTTACGTCTCCGTTCCCTCCTTCAGGGAACGAGGGTTACATACGTAACCGAGACGTTCCCTTTCAGTCAGTCATGTTCGACATAACGTCATAGTGACTGACGAAAATGGGATCCCTATGAAAACGGCACTATTGCTGACCCCCTCCAGTGCCCTGCGGAAGCCGGCAAGTCCCCCCACACCAGTTGGGATGGAAGATAGGACAGGGCTTAGGCAGAGATGACAGCCACTGCTGTTCCATACAGTGGGTATGGATAACACTGGAAAAGTGTGCTCCAAGTAGGGGAACGCTATGGAAGCCACATCCTGCGTAAAGGAGGTACCATTGTGGAGATTACACATATGGACTGGCCAGGGGCAGTACTGCATAGGGGTCGGCGATATGACCTAAAATTCATATCACGGTATTTTCCACTGTCCAGATGATATCGATATTATATCGCGGTGTGAGAAAGTCACTTTAGCTGCCACCACTGGGGAAGCAGCACTGGCACACACACACACACACACACACACACACACACTTACATACATACACACCCGCCTACTTACCTCATTCATTCTCCGTACCGTTCCTCTCTGCCGTTGCCGCTATCAGAGTAGTGGGTGCACACACAATGTGAGTGAGCCATCATTTTTAAATCCCTTCACGAACTCAGATTTTCCCCTGAAGGCGAGCTGGTGGGCTCGTCATCATCACATTTGGTGGCAGCGGTGGGATGGCTACTCGCAAGACAGCGCTGAAAGCTAGAAAACCCAGGCCGGGTTTACGATCCCAGGTGAAGGTGGCGTCAGAGGAGGAGGCAGCCTGGAATTCGGTTGAGACTACGGAGGATGAGGAGGGAGCCACGAGTTTTCCCAAAGTCTCCCCAAAGTCCAGTCAACCACCGCCCAAGCTCATCACTCCTGATGCTACAGCTGGCGAGGGAATGATGATTTCCCTGATGCGCAGATTTCTCGACACTCAAGAGCAGAGAGAGGATCGATATCTGCGGGAGCTCTGAGGTCTTCATGAGTCCATCTTGCAGTCGATTCGTCCTGCTGAGACCTCGCTTGACGCGGAGAGCGTCCGAATGGAGCTACCGACGCCAGCACCAAAGGTATCCACAAGACACAGACCCGCCTACATCCAAGACTCCCCGAAAGTCACAGCGCCAAGAGAGCCAATGCAGTGGGCTGATCCGAAGATTCCGAGCTTCCAGCAGGGGGAAGACATCAAGAATTATCTTCGGCGGTTCGAGTGTCTGGCCAGGACCTGGAGTTGGCCTGAGGAGGAGTGGAGCTATCGTCTGGTTCCGTTGCTGACAGGGCAGGCATTGGAGGCGTACCTGGCAATGGACGAGGAGCAGGCGGAGGTCTACGATGACCTGAAGGAAGCACTGCTGGAGAATTTCAACATTTCTCCAGAGACCTACCAGCGCTTCCGATCGACTACAGTCCCAGCTGTAGAGTCGCCAACAGAGACATACCACTGGCTAAAGAATCTGTACAAGCGTTGGGTGCGACCGGAGGAGCACTCTAAAGAGGAGATCGGCGAGGCCATCATCCTGGAACAGCTTCTTCGGGTGTTACCCTACGACGCATGCACCTGGGTGAGAGAGCACGAGCCGCGGTCAGGACTGGCGGTAGCAAAGTTGGCACAGCAGTACCGGAATGCTCATCGCGGTGGTCCTCATACTCAACCACTCAAAGGTACTGTACGTGGCTTTCCTCATAACTCTGGGTCTGAAAGGGGTCGTGTTGAACTATCTGACAATGCACAAGGTCCAAAGTCAATGGCCAAAGACTTGCTTTGCTTTTACTGCCAGCAGCCAGGTCACAAAGCAGCTGTGTGTCCTGCTCGCAAAGCGAAACTTATGGGGTTTTGTTATGTGCCTAGAGAAGGGGACTGTGACTTTGATTCTGTGGGGGAGAGTCAGAATGTATATGATGTGATTGTTAATGGACATGTACTGAAAGCCCTCTTGGACACTGGGAGTTCTCTGTCAATGTTGAAACCATGCTTTGTAAATAATGTAAATTATGTGAATACTACCTCTGTTCAATGCGTGCATGGGGACGTAAAGCAGTATCCCTGAGCTGAGGTAATGGTGGAGGTACAAGAACAAATGTACTTACTTAATGTTGCCATAGTTGACAATTTACCAGCTGACATGATTCTAGGAAGAGACTTGCCAGTGCTTTATGAACTCTTGCAACCTACCCTCAAAGACTCTAAACATTCTGTTACCACCACCACTGTCGATTTGTCATGTCCTGCTCTTACTAGAGCTCATTCCAGGGCAGGTCTGCAGCCACTGCCAGACTTGGATAGTAGTCTGCTGCAGGGCGGGACTAAAGGCCCTAAAAAGTCACGAGCCAACGGCAGCTTGAGAAGTACCTGGGTACCCCAGCCTCGGATGCCTCAGTGGAGGGTCTTGAAGTCAATGGCTGGAAGGTCCCAGGGAATATAGCACAACTTCAAAGGGAAGATGAAACTTTGAAACCTTTATTTGTCAAAGCTAAGTGTGACAAACCATCAAATCTGTGCAATGAAGAATATGTTGTGATGAATGGTGTGTTGTATGTGCGAACCAGTGATGTGATGCGTTTAATTGTACCATCTTGTTGTCGTCCTCTTGTTCTGCACCTTGCACACACTGTACCATGGGCTGGCCACCTGGGCCAACAGAAAACATATGCACGCATTAGCTCACGATTTTACTGGCCCACACTATACACTGACGTACAAACACACTGTAACACATGTGCCATCTGCCAAAAGACAAGTGCTGTGTCCCAGCGGGGCAGAGCACCCCTGCAACCTCTCCTTGTCATCTCTGCACCTTTTAGGCGGATTGCCATGGACGTTGTGGGGCCATTGGAAAAGAGCAGTGCTGGACATCGCTACATCCTGGTAGTCAGCGACTACGCCACAAAGTATCCTGAGGCCTTCCCACTCCGTTCTATCACCACACATATCTTATCTTATCTTATCATATCTTATCTTATTTTTTATATATTTTTTTTTTTTGTGATTGGCTGCTTCATGTCAACCATGTTCAACCTGTTTGCACATTCCTCTCTGTACAGTCATGCTTATCTTAATATTTAATTCTACAGCATACTGTCATGCACATTCCTTTTATATTTTATATTTTATTCTTTATATCTTATTTTTTATTCATTTTATTTTATGTATACTTCCTTTGTGTTGTATTTTTCAATATTTGCACTGTCCATGGAGCGGACCCGACTCTCATTTCACTGCTGATTATACAATCTCTGTATAGTCGTGTATGTGACAAATAAAACTTGAAACTTGAAACACCTAAGATCATTCATGCCCTGGTTCAACTCTCCTCCAGAGTCGGCATACCTGAGGAGATACTCACGGACCAGGGAACTAACTTCACGTCACGGCTGATGGGGCAGCTGAATAAGCAGTTGGGCATTACAGCCATCCGAACAACTCCCTACCACCCGTAGACGGACGGTCTTGTGGAGAGATTTAACCAAACTCTCAAGAACATACTTCGGAAGTTCGTTGCAGACACAGGACGAGACTGGGACAAGTGGCTACCATTTGTTCCCTTCGCTTACCGAGAGGTACCCCAAGCTTCAACGGGATTCTCACCGTTCAAGCTCCTCTATGGATGGCAGGTACAAGGACCCCTGGACCTGCTGAAGAAAGGCTGGGAGGAGGAACCTGCATCCAAGAAAAAGGAGAAAGGCATCATTCAGTATGTGCTAGAGATGCGAGATCGACCTGAGCAGTACAGAAAACAAGCTAAAGAGAACCTACAAGAAAGACAACAAGCACAGAAAAGATGGTATGACCAACACGCCAGGCTACGACAGTTTCAACCTGGGCAGAAGGTATTACTCCTGTTGCCAACTTCAACTAGCAAGCTACTGGCTAAATGGCAGGGGCCATACACTGTGGTCCGCAAGATGGTGCCAGTAATGTACAAAGTTCATCATCCAGACAAGGGCAAGACCAGGCAGACCTACCATGTGAACCTTTTAAAGAAGTGGAAGGTGCCACCCGGTAAGGGACCGGAAACATCACTGCTGGAAAGGAAGGTGGAGGTGGAAGAGGAATCAGAGGATGCAAAGCGACAGCTGTCTGTCGTGAGTCTAACTCACCTAGAAGACTCCAAAAGGAAAGAACTGCAGCACCTCCTGAGCCAGTTTCCTGCTTTGTTCTGTCAGAGGCCTGGACGGACTGAGCTGACCCATCACACCATCCACCTTTCCACTCCATCACCATCACGTCAACGTCCTTACTGGGTGCCTGAGAGGCTGGTGGAACCCTTGAGGGAGGAGATCAAGATGATGAAGGAACTAGGAGTGATTGAAACTTCAATGAGCGAATGGAGCAGCCCAATGGTGATCGTACCCAAGAAAGACGGATCCCTGCGTGTCTGCATCGACTTCTGCAAGCTCAACGCCCAATCTAAGTTTGATGCATGCCAAGAGTGGATGATCTGCTGGAGAAGATTGGAAGAGCCCAGTACATCACCACGCTAGACCTGTGTAAGGGGTACTGGCAGGTAACCCTCAACCCTGAGTCCAGACCCTACACTGCATTCCGAACACCTCTAGGACTATTAATATATATATGGATATATATTAGTTGGGTCCATACATTATGTTCACCTGTTGAAGCTGAACTGGGGGAACAAACTTCAGTTTTTTTATTTCAACTGCAATTAACATACATTTCTTAAAGATGGTATTCTTTATTCATGCAATAGTCAACTGTTCATGTGCCCAAATAATATCTGCATGCACAATAATGAAAAGAACACAATATGCTATAGTGCAAGGGTTTTCAAACTGGGATTCAAGATCAAAGCCAAAGGGTCCGCAAAATAATTTATACCATATTTTCCGGACTACATGTGGTGTTTTTTAATCTTCGGGGATGTGCTGAATTATTCCAAAGAAATTTATGTATGCATTTAATGTCAAAAAGCATAATCCAAAATGTAAACACTTTTAAGCGGGCACTTATAAGGTTTCTATAAATATAGTTCTCATGTCTATGTGACAAGTAGACCGTACCAATGAGTTTTCTACATTTCAGGATGAGGTTCACGAAAACCGAGATGGCAAGCGCATTTTGTTTGTTTTCTTTTTTTTTACAAAATAAATACTGCTTGTAACTAATGAAACTAGAATACATATGCCTATATATATATATTATTTTTTTGTTCTGTTTTGAACATGTTTACAGAGTTTATAATGTTTAAGTTTCTTAACGTTTGTTTTATTTATCAGTATTTACATTATTTCTGAAAGTTATAGTAAAATGTGTCTTAAACACCGATGCAACCTGTGTGTGTGTTTTCCTGACCTGGTGCAACTTTCCAAAAAATATGGTAAATTAGGCCTATATTGTGCTGTATTATTAAACAAGTCATATAAAATGAGGACCATTTAAAACTATCAATAAATAAAACAATCATATTATGTTCATTATACTCCCACCCACAATAACTTTAACCTTAAAATCTGTTGTAATTATGAGGGTGTCCTTGACAAATCTGGTGCAAGGGGTCCCTGGCTCCAAAATGTTGGAAAATCCCTGTGCTAGTGGACAGGCATCCATATACAGCAGAGAGTCTGGTGTTGCAGGTGGACCTGTCCTGGTCATCACAACATCTCTCTGTCTTCACGAACTGCCCTGAAACACAATTCAAATATAAAAAATTATTATAAATATTAATATAGCTTCACAATGCCCAATTTGGCCTCTGGGGTGAACATATGATCAGCAAATACTGCCAGACTGATTTTTAGTCTTTAGTAAATCGTTTCAAAGCGTGTTTTTAAAAATAATTTTTAAGTTTTTTTTAAAATCTTACATTATTGTTAATGTAGTGATAGAATGTATTTATATTTGCCAATACTAAAACTAACCACTAGGTGTCAGTAGTGTTACACTTACCAGTAGAGTGTGTAGATTATGAATCATTAAGCTGTGTTGCTGTTCCCGTCCTGAAAAGTAGAATAAAAATATTTTTTTTACAAAACTGTTTCTTTATTGGATCAAGAAAAATGACAGTGAAGTGTTTTAGTGACGAATTTAAACAACTAAAAGGGATCAACATAAATTGACCTCAGAATTAACCAGATATGTACAATTACAAAAAGGGAAATTTGAAAATATATAATCTTTCTAATCCAAATATATAATTGGAAATATAAATTTGAAGTGAAATTTAACATTAGATTGATAAAATGAGGAATAAAAGTACATTTATAATGCTTACCTTTGGCTTAGCACCCGTCCGTTTGTCAGATGACGTTACTGTTTGAATTTCCAAGTAGCGCCATCACATTGTGAAGGTCGTTCGTTGTTCAGGTATCTCAGTAGGTTTTATAAAGTGTCCTCAACGTAGAATTAAATAAATTACATAAAGGACCTATCGCGGTGGTTATATCTTCAGTCTTTTGCAATAAACAGAATTAATATCTTCCGTCTTCGCAGTTGCTTGCGCCGTCACGTTTACGTCACTACGTTAACGCCCCTCACGCTTAAATAGATCTATATTTAATTCAATTTAAATCTATTTATTTAATATCTATTATTAAATATTATTATAATATAAATGATAATAATTTAATAAATATTACATACTATTAAATATTTGTTAAATCTATTTACACTTAAATCTATTTATCTCTTTAAATCTATTGAACTTTAATCTATTTTATTTGAAATCTATTTAATTTAATTTATTTAATTAATTATATTGAATTTATAGATCTAATTAAATCACACTTAGATGTAAACTGCTGTTTCTGTCAATGCCCCAGTGAAAAATATAAATAAAAAAATCCATATAAGATTTTATAAGGTCACATAAAGGTACTTTAATTAGGCCTATGTTTTTAAACATTTAAATATGACATTTTTACATTATTTTAACACCTAAATATTTCATAAAAGTGGGCTACATGTGATATTTCAATCAGAAATCATAGGATTGCATTGTCGTTTTTATTTGTACAAAAAGTTGTCGATTTCCTGAACCTGTTCTGCATGTTCTACAGACGTCCAAGAAAACTCTTCGCAAGATGTTCAAATGTTGGACCTCATATCTACATCCAAGGGACGTCGTAGTTAGATGACCAGAACCGTACTGGATTTGCACGTTGTGTAGACGTCCAGATATGGTCCTGGACTGACCGACGCAATTTAGACTTGATCTGCACGTCGGGTGGCCGTCTAATGTTTGTTGGGTAGTACCACAGAAAAGAAAACCATCTTATCTTTTTATGTGGCTGCCCATTCTGGAAACAATCCAAGCTTCTTTTATCTGCTGTCACATGTTTTCTAGTTTGCAGTTGCTGATTTTGAATGTGACACTAAGTGAAACTGCATGTTGTTGTTTGTTCATTCAACAGGAGGAGCTCAAATCAGCCACAGAGAATAACCAGAGACATACTGAGAGACCAGGAACATCCCCTAACTCACTCTAGACCATTCAGCATCGAGAGTCTGGACCTGAAGGTGTGTCTAAGAAACACAGCTAGAATATCAGGAAGCTGTAGACAACTCAGACTGAAGTTAGACTGGAGTGAACTAAAGCAAACAGGTAAGAGACGTTCCTGTGTGTGTGTGTGTGTGTGTGTGTGTGTGTGAACTCTACAGCCTGACTTGTCTTGATAGATGTTCTGGCCATGTTTTGTTTGAGCTTCAAAGGTCTTCGTTTATGTGACATGATTAACTTGTATTTTAACTCTCTAGTAGAAACCAGCATCAACTAAACCCAGTCTGGTTATAGACTAGCTGGACACAAACAAATCTTACAGCATTTATCTTATTCAGCCAGCTGGTGTAGTTTGTTGTGAAAGTGAAAGGCAATATTTTACACAAAGTTCCCTGACCAGAAAGAGGAAATGCTGCTCATGTGGGGAGTTACTGTACTGTGTAATGCAGGATTATTGGAGTATTTCTCAATGCAGTTGATTAAAGGAAGTGAAATGTGTTTGGGTCTCCAGTGGCCATGGACAAACCAGTGTGCTTGATTGACACGGCGTCCGACGGGAAGCTGTGTGTCCAGCAGTCAGCGTTGCAGGTTCTGGAGCAGATCCAGCAGCCCGTGGTGGTGGTGGCCGTGGTGGGTCTCTACCGCACCGGGAAGTCCTACCTGATGAACCGACTGGCGGGGAAGCAAACAGGTCAGCAGCATCCAAATGCTCGTGCCCTTCAAATTAATGCGTGTAAGTCATTGTGGGGGTTCTGGTGTGTGGTTATCAGGGTTTGCACTGGGAAGCACAATCGAGTCCAAGACGAAGGGCATCTGGATGTGGTGCGTGCCTCACCCAACAAAAGCAGAAACCACTCTGGTGCTGCTGGACACCGAGGGACTCGGGGACGTGGACAAGGTGACAAACTAAAGATAATTTAGTTCTATTATATATTATCTGTATGTATTTGTCTGATATTTGGTCAGTCGTTCAGGCCTAGTGGCCTGTTTGAATGGACAAAGTTCTGTAAGCTTGTTTACTTTTTGTAGTGACCGACTCAAACCAAACAAATATCACACTGTACACCAGTCTCGCAATCACAGATCATTCAATATCAGGAATTGTGTGTCTGTTATGGCCTGTGGTCTCATGTCGTCATATCTTGTCTGTCGCAGGGCGACTCAAAGCATGACACCAGGATCTTCTCTTTGGCTGTCCTTCTGAGCAGCACTCTAGTCCTGAACAGTCGAGGAACTATTGACAACAGGGCTATAGAGGAACTGCAGTATCCTTCCGATCAGAATTTATAGTTCATTTTCAGTTTGAAGTTTGTTTAATATGAGAACTTGCAGAGTATTTAGGTAAATAGGTTAATAATATGTAAATTACAAAGACTCCATGTAAAGCAACCTCCAAATTATAGATGTCTTTTGTCCATTTTGGAAATTAGCCATTAGCTAGAATTGCTCTTGTACAGCTCTTCTCAGGTTACATTATTGCTTTTATGTGTTGCGGTAAATGTTCAACAATCCTTTGACTCATACTGAACAGATATGTCACTGAGCTAACAGAGTACATCAAGATCAAGTCACCTGATGAAGTTGTAGATGACAGAGAGTTTGTCAAGTTCTTCCCCAGTTTCATTTGGGCTGTGAGGGACTTCACTCTGCAGCTAAACATCGATGGGAAAGATGCAACAGAGGATGAATACCTAGAGTTTGCTCTGAAGCTAAAACTAGGTCATATTTAAAGCCTGAATGTTTTATTACCAGCTCTGTCAAACTATGCAGCTGGGTTATCAACATGTGCTTTGTCATTCTGTTAGCAAACAAAACCTTTCTAGCCACTTCCAGTCAATGATTTTAGCTTTCTGTTTATCTACAATGATACCCAAGATCATTTATCATTAACATGTTAACAAGCTAGCAGTTTATTTGATGTTAAAGTTTTCATTATGTGCACTGTGTAGGCTATTTTGACTGAAGGACAGCTTTCTGTTTTTCTTTTGAAGGTAACTCCATTCAAGTGAACAATTATAACCTTCCAAGAGAGTGCATTCGCAAATACTTCCCATCTCGGAAATGTTTCACCTTCCCATTCCCAACCAATCCAGACAATGTCTCTTATCTGGAGACATTGGACCCAGCTGAGATTTCAAAACGATTCTTGGAGGTCACGGATCGTTTCTGCCAGTTTATCTTTGACCAGAGTCAAGTGAAGAATCTGAAAGATGGATACACTGTCACCGGTAGAGGTAAATCATAGGTTCATGTAGACAGTGTCTAATCCAAGAGATCAAATCATATGAAGGCAAATTTATTTCAATAGCCCTTCTCACAATATGCATACTGTAGTTGTTTCAAAGCAGCTTTATAGAAAGTAATACTGGCATGTCTGTAATGCCTTAATGCTTTAACTTTGAGCAGTTTTAGAGCTGGACGATATGATTTGTTGATGGTATAAATGGTCCACCATTTGAGATTTGGCTATACTGTTTTTATTACTTTGTCTAGCATATAAATCAGTGCCAGGACTTAATGAAAGTACTGACATCAGAGAAAAATGGAGAGAAGCATTAATGGTATGGCATTAAAATGTATAAATAAAATATTGCACAACTCTAAATGGTTTAATCGGGGAGATCCTAGAAATTCACTTCAAAATTATGTGTTGGTGGTTAAACATACCGTATGGCTGGCTAATACATTCAATATTGATAGTAACCACAGTTCAGGTACCACAAGCTTTTCAACAAATACTGTATTGGTCACCTTTTAATTTTTAGTAATGTTTCTGTAGCCACAACACCAGCAAGACAGTCTCTTAAAGTTCACCTGAAAATGAAAATTCTGTCATCATTTAAACACCCTCATTTCATTACAAACCGGTCATTCTTTCTTTCGTGGAACACAGAAGAATTTATTCTGAGACCTGTCTGTAGTTTTTTGGACATACAAATGGAAGTCAATAGTAACCAAAATGGTTTAACCCAAAACAGTCATCAAATATTTGTTTTTTTGAGTTGATTATGTTTTTAATGTTGTGGACTCTTAATGTTTTCTGTCTTTGTATCAAAACCTTACTTGTGTTTGGCTCCTCTGCTTTCCTACAGTTATGGGTCATCTTGTAAAAACATATGTAGACACCATCGCCAGTGGAGCTGTGCCGTGTCTGGAGAATGCTGTGATCGCCATGGCAACGATTGAGAATGAGGCTGCGGTTCAGGAGGGGCTTGAGGTGTACCAGAGTGGAATGGAGCAGCTGAAGAACTCCTTCCCTCTGGAACTGAATGAAATCACCTCAGAACACCAATGCTTCAGTCTCATGGCAACACAGACCTTCATGAAACGCTCTTTCAAGGACAGTGATGGGAAGTACTTGACATCTTTAGAGGTAGGTGGGAGTGGACATGCTAGATTACAACAATAGATGGTTTTAACTCACTTTTTGGCATGACATGATACTCACAGCTAGGACTCCAATAACAACATGGGCAACAACATTAATTTGAGGACAGATTATTTAGTAACAATCCAATGAACTTTAATTAACAAATGCACACAGTGGTTTTAAATGTCATGTGAGAAGTTAAAGGGATAGTTCACCCAAAAATGAAAATTTGATGTTTATCTGCTTACCCCAAGGGCCTTCCAAGATGTAGGTGACTTTGTTTCTTCAGTAGAACACAAAGATTTTTAACTCAAACCGTTGCAGTCTGTGAGTCATATAATGTCAGTCAATGGGACTCACGGCTTTGAGAGAAAAAAACAAACATACACAGACAAAACCAAATTAAACCCTGTGGCTCGTGACGATACATTGAGGTCTTAAAACATGAAACAGTCGGTATGTGCAAGAAACTGAACAGTATTTATATAATTATTTTACCTCTGATCTGCCACCCGGTCCAACTCTCCTGAGTGCGTTCACACATCAGCCAGCGCATGATGCGTCTTCTTGCTTCTTCTTCTTCTTCTTCTTTCCAGTTTTACGGCGGTTGGCATCCAGCTTTTTGGTGCATTACCGCCCCCTCTGCTCCGGAGTGTGGATCAGATAATAGGTTATAATAAAACAGTCTATTCCCTTACCTACACTTACATGACACTCACTTAATCCCCTCACATAAACACACACACACATACATACACACACATCACACTTTAATTATCCATTAAATCCTGTTGAAAACTCCTGCCTCCCTTAAATATGAAATCAATATTCTGTTCTGTGTCCTATTTACAGTGCTTAGTAACCCTTTTAATGTGAACCCCTGCACCCCAATCTCCCTCAGCTTATACTTCATTACCTGCCTCTGTGTTTCATATCTCTTACAAGTCATGATTATGTGCTCCACTGTCTCCTCTTCTCGGCATCCCTCACACAACCCTGTCTGGTGCTTCCCTATCATCTTTAGTGTTTTGTTCAGGGAACTGTGTCCCAACCTTAGCCTCATCATCACTGCCTCTTCTCTCCTATTCCCAATTCCCACCCTATCCTCTTTAACATTTCTCTGTATTTGGTATAAGTGCCTCCCTTTCTCCTCTCTATCCCACCTCTCTTGCCACCTTTTATTGATTTTCTCCCAAATTATGCATTTTACCTCTGCTTTACTTACATTTACCTGCACTTCTACGCTCTCTTTTGTTAGTGCCCTTTTAGCCAGCCTATCCGCCAGTAATGCCAACATGTGCTGGGACCCACATAAATTTAACCTGACATCCCTTACAACTTATTCTTGTGTTTAATTGAAGCACTTCATACAAGATATCTTGCCGAGCTTTTGAATGAAATGACCTTAAACTTACCAAGGCTGATAAAGAATCGGAGCATATCAAAACCTTTCCCTGCCCTACCTTTTCCACCCATTGCAACACCATTAAAATTGCCATCATCTCTACTGTATATACCCCTAATTTATTAGATGTTCTTTTACTAATTTCTACTTCTTTCCCTGGAATTGCCACCCCAAACCCTGTTTCTTCTGTCTCTGTTTTTTTAGCACCGTCTGTATAAATCTGTATAAATTCACTATAGTTGCCTCCTACTCGATTGTTAAATATGCTTTTCAAATTAACTTCTTCCTTTGCTTTTCTTTTCTCCTCAAGCACAAACCAGTCTACCTCAGGCCATATCATCTTCCAAGGGGCAATCTCTGGAAAAACTACCATAGAGCTTATTCGCAGATTAAACACTTCTAACTCTTTTGCAACATTGTTTCCAATTCGACCAATGTTTTCCTTTAAATTTCTTCCATTCTCCCAGCAATCCTGCAATACTGCTTTTGTGGGATGAGAGTCACTATGTCCCTGCAATCCAGCCCAGCAATTAGCCATCAATTGATTCCTTCTTAATTCCAGTGGCAATTCTCCCATTTCCACTTGTATGGCAGGTACTGAAGACGTTTTAAAAGCACCACAGCAAATTCTTAAAGCTTGATTCTGAATAACCTCCAACCTCTTTAATAGAGACTTAGCTGCGGACCCAACCACTATACTACCATAATCCAACACTGCCATATCAGAGCCACATATATACTTTTAAGAGATGAACGACTGGCACCCCACTCTCTTCCTGTCAAACATCTCATCACATTAATTACCTTTTTGCACTTGTCTTCCATTTTCTTTATATGTTCTGCAAATGTCAACCTTGAATCTAAAGTCACTCCCAAAAACTTAATGGAACCTACCCTCTCTAACTCTCTCCCATACATCATTAGCCTCATTTCTTCCTGAATTATCTTCCTGGTAAAAAAGACAGCCTGAGTCTTTTCTATTGAGAACCTAAACCCCCAGTCATAACCCCATTCTACCACTTTATCAATTGCATTCTGAACCTTCCTAATTGTGTACTCTATATCCCTTCCTCTTTTCCACACTGCCCCATCATCTGCAAACAATGATGTTCCAATGTCTTCTGAAACATTTACAAAGAAATAATTTATCATAATAATAAATAACAATGGACTTATCACACTTCCCTGAGGTGTCCCATTCCCAACCTCATACTGGCTTGATATTTCTGCCCCAATCCTCACTTGTATTTTCCTACCGAACAGAAAATCTTTAATCCAGTTAAACAATTTCCCACCTATCCCTATTTTATCCAGCTTAATTAGTAACCCCTCCTTCCACATCATATCATAGGCTTTTTCAATATCAAAGAATACTGCAACTACGGTCTCTTTATTTACTTGTGCCCTTCTTATTTCAGTTTCTAATCTTACTACTGAATCCATTGTATTCCTTCCCTTCCTAAAACCACTCTGACAACTTGCCAGTAATCCTCTCTTTTCCATTTCATATGACAATCTCTCTGTTATCATTCTCTCCATTATCTTACACAAGTTAGATGTAAGGGCAATTGGCCTATAACTTGTGGGTTTACTTGGATCTTTGCCAGGTTTCCTAATCGGAATTACTACTGCTTCTTTCCATGCAACTGGCAGTTTTCCCTCCTTCCAAACTTTGTTAAATACCTCAAGCAGTTTTAACAGTGACCTTTCCCTGAGGTGTTTTAGCATTACGTAACACACCTGATCCTTCCCTGGAGAAGTAGGCTTTGCTCTTTTAATCGCTCTAACCAATTCCGCCAAAGAAAAAGGCTCATCAATGATACTACCAGTCTCTTCCTTCCAATTTAAAGCATGCATATTTTGATTCAAAGTTACTGACCTTCTCCTTCTCTCTTCTTCTGATAAAATTTCTGTACTGTGTATCTTTGTAAATGACTTTGCCATGATGTCTGCCTTTCCCAGATTAGTGACACCTATCTCCTCCTCTAATATCAACACTGGATACTCCCATTGTCTCCTATCTCCACCCATCTTCTTTATCATTGACCATACCTTACCCACAGGTGTTGATCTTCCAATTTCATTACAAAAAGTTCTCCAACTCGCCCTCTTTGCCTGTCGAATAGTTTTATTCTTGCTTTACGGCGGATCGCAGACTTATAAGTGCATTATTGCCACCTATCTCTCAAATGAACCATTGACACTCCTAATTGAGATTGTAGATGGTGTCAGTGGTCCATTTGAGAGAGAGGTGGCGGAACAATGACATTTAAAGATGAAAAATTACCTGTGACTTGTCAGTTATGCACTGAGGAAAACACAACGTCTCAAATGCATTAAACAGCACAGATATATTCGCTCTTTGCCATGGTGGATCGATTTGATCCGTGATCGACATTAAGGACTTTAATCCCCGCTTTTCCTCGGGTCTCCATAGTGTTGTGATTCGTCATATTCACACAGCAGCAGTGATGACAGAACGTGCTTGAGAAACAGTTTAGAGAGGAGAAATCAATCTACATTTAAAATACTGGTCACAGATTATTGGTCACTTTCTAAACAAAGTATAGTGAATCAGCTAGTAATTATATATAAATAAATAGTTTTTTGCCAATGCAAATATGTTAGAAACGATGCATAGCAATACAAATGCCAACTTGCATCCGATGCGCACTTTTTTTAAATCGATGCATCGCATCATTAACTTTTTATGCGGATGCACGGAGCGAATCGGTGAATCTTCCCATCCCTAATATCCAGTGGACAACATACTATGCACCTTATTCATAAAGCAGCAGCAGGTGTGGTTATTTTTAACTCGAATGTGCAAGGTTTGTGTTCTCAGTTAATTCTGGTTACTTTTTAATTGTACAAAAACAATCCGTTATCTGCTTGACGTTGCAAACTGGTACTTGTTATCATATTATATTAATTTATTATTGAAATGGTTTGTAGCACAGACAAATGCACTTTGGTATTCTTGTAGGGGGACAGTGGCTCAGGGGTAGAGAAATAGACTGAGAGTCAAAAGATTCCCAGTTCAAACCTGGTGTATTCTGGCTATATGTCAAAGTGACCTTGAATGATATTTCTTTGTAAGTTGCTTTGAAAAAAACATCTGCTAAATAACTAGATAGATTGAAATAAAGTGTACAGAAAACTCGAACAATGAGCATTAAGAATCCTTCCTGTTTTGTTGTGCTGTTTTAGGAAGCCATCAATCATCAGTTTGACCGGTATCTCTGGGACAACGAGAAGGCCTCTGAGGCAAAATGTGAAAGTCTTCTATCAGTTCTCTCTGAACCAATGACAGAGAGGATCAATCAAGGATTTTATGCCAGAGCTGGTGGGTACGATCTCTTCTGCCAGGACCTGGAGGACATTGTGAATCAGTACAATACACTGGCCTGTCAAGAAGTCAAGGTGATAAATGTTACATTATTAACATAGAACAATGCTATTATTATTATTAATATTGTTATGATTACCATAGTGTTGATGACCTACAGGTAGATATAAGCAATATCACACTCGTAGCCATGAGATATGGCTGTATATCGGCACGGCTGTGATTTGGCCATAGGTAATCACAGCGTGCTGATATACCGCTTATATCTTAAGTCTAATTATGTGATATTGCGTTTATACAACAGTTTGATGGTATGAGTGTGTAAATACATAAGAAACAACGGGGTGTCTTTAAAAGCCCTCTTTTGTGCAGAACGACTTCCTTCCGCCACGGATTCAAATCTAAAGTTGACAGTTTAACAGCTGAGCACAAGCCTCCGTTACTAATCCCAAAATGCCACTTTAGAACTAGTAACGAACGTTGATTTGCTTCATTGAAAGCTTATTGTATTACTGTAAAAGCAGTGTATTGTGTATAGTAGAGTATTATGAGAGAGAAAGTGAGCGAGTGTGATTAACTGAAACTGATACAGCATTCATTGTTCAGATCAATCTCATATTCACAAAAGAACATTCGTTTGAATGTCCGCTGAGGAAAGCGATATCTTTGTACTATACTTTCATCTGTTAATGGTAATTTTCCAATGACCGCGTTGCTCAGTGAATTTGTTGCCTGCGTCTAACATGCTGTTGTTAAAAGTAAAAATAACTGCCTTGTTTACAACCGCGTTTCAGTCTCTTTCAATACAAAAGTCTGCTGACTCGTAAAAACAGTCTCTTGTTGCCATCTAATGGCAGAACAATGTCATTAAAATTACCGTCACAGAGACACACTGTTTCCCAATACTAAATACTATTATGTATATGAAATATTATTTATTGAATAATAATGTTTAATAAACACAACAACAATCATAAAAGTTCCTAGGCAATTCAGTCAAAAGTACAAAGGCAGTGCTCTTAAATACAGCATTGAAGTTACATAAAAGGTAATGTGATGAGATTTTGCCCTCAGCCAAAACTATTGGAACAAATAATAGATTAATGAGACCAAAGACTGCCCATTAGATTTACCCAAAATGGATTATATCTCATGTTCAACCACTATAGTAGAGACAACAAAGCCAACGGCAAATTCCAGAAGATCTGGCTGAGGTGAGGCGCTCTCTCTGCGGGTTCATGAGTGCAGAACAGCCACAGACCATCTGGAGATCACGGCTCCAAAAACATCGAAGCAAATTTTCAAATAGACGTTATCTTTATTAACAAACCACATATTTTAAGTCTAAACAACTACATTCTCACCTAAAAACTCTTAAAACTACCTTCCGTGACACAAAAAGAGTATTACTTATAAACTTACAGTGGATTTGGGCGTCCGCCATGACACTCTCTGTGAGAAGTACTGCAAGCGGAGTGATACAACCAGTGATACATTTGGAGTTACAATAACCCTTGAATATCGCTTATCAGCCAATCACATTCAAGGACCAGAAAGAACTGTTGTGTGTGTATATGAAGAGTTCGGATGCAAAAGCCTCTAAGTGCCATCTGAAATTTTCTTCTAAAATTTGCATTTTTATCAGTCTCCTATGTGTAGGTTCAGTAATTTCACTTTTCACTTTAATGGCAATGAATAGGTTTTTTCATTGCCATTAACGGAAAATAACTGAAGAAATATTGAAGCAATAGC
This sequence comes from Aspiorhynchus laticeps, assembly GCA_023376895.1. NCBI lineage: Eukaryota > Metazoa > Chordata > Actinopteri > Cypriniformes > Cyprinidae > Aspiorhynchus > Aspiorhynchus laticeps. The sequence goes on from JALXFT010004878.1 coordinate 58,419, forward strand.
ACTAAGCTTCTTCAGATATTAAAATTTTTACCATCAGGTTTACTCTTTCTGTGTTTCTTCATAGATTGCCGAGGTGTTGGAGAAATTTCTACAGCAAAAGGTTGCAGTTACCACAGCCATTCTGCAGGCTGATGATAAACTAACAGAAAATGAAAGAAGGATTTGCGGTAAGAACTTTGTAGTAGACACAGTAAGCTCTAAACATGATAATATGAATAGAATCAACCCAGTTGTACAGTTAGGGTTAGGGTAAATGAAAGGGTGGTGTAAGGGAATTTAGAGTAAGGGGATGGATGCAATCTCATTCCACATCTACAACCGTTTTGAACACTTATGTTTTCAGTGTGTCAAACAAGAAGGGATGATGCTGTTAGATTTGTCTCCTTCATTGAACTTAGAGCATGTCTGTTTCTTTAACCACTTGTTTTTTGGCTGACCAGAGGAGAGAGAGAGGGCAGTCCTTCTGGAACAGGAGATTAAGGCCCAGGAAGAGAGGCAGCATCAGCTGGAGGAGAAGATGGCAATTGAAGAACAGAATAATGAGGAGAGGGTGAGACAGGTCATACAGAAGATGGAAGAGGAGATGTTCGTCCAGCAGCAGGAGACAAAGCGCGCCATGGACAGTAAGCTGAGGGAACAGGCTGCCCTGATGGAGAAGGGCTTTCAAGAGAGAGCTAACAAAATGGCCTGCGAAGTAGAGCAGTTGAGGAGGAATAATAAAGAGGTAGAGGAGAGGAAGTCCAGAGAGTTCGCAAAGATGATAGCGGATCAGGAGCAAAGAAATGCACAGAACATGGAAGTGCTGAGGCAACAGCACAGACAGCAGATGGATGCAATTAACAGCAGACCGAGACCGAGACCTGCATCTCGATCCTGTTCTATACAGTGAAATGTTGACAGTCGTAGTGCATGCTTTTACAGAACTCTGAATTCATAACTACTATAATCTCACTGAAAACAATGTGTATTTCATTGTGTTTTTATAGAAAATACTCACATGTAACCCCCTTTGCAATCGTTTTCACAAACATTTTCATAACTGACTTATTTAATTACACTTTTTTTTTCTCAGTATTGTAACGGATTACAGTTACATTTATTTTGTAACTAAATTATGTAACACTGTTACATGTAACTAGTTACTCCCTAACACTGGCAATGACTGTCTAAATGATTACAAATCAACTTTGTTTAGCATTGATAATTATCAGATGTTTTAGATTTAATTTTTTCATGGGCTGAATGTTTCAGATGTTCAGGTGTTTCAGGGGAGGTGGGAATGATTCCTAGGGCACCTAGTGTACATCACATAATGATTAATCGATCATTAATTAACATAAAATGCTTACAAATGTTAATAAACTTTCAATTCATACAGTATATGATCAGGCACTTTATAACCGTATTCAAATTATTTTAACAGATGTTATACACCGACACTTAGCTTATTTATTAGTGTGCATTTGAATGCTTGCAAATGTAATTACACTGTTTGCTTAAACTGATTAAAATAACTTTTATATCATCTAATGCACTTTTTACGTTTGCAAATATTGTATAAATGTCAGTAAATTTAAGCTCTT